>JAHZNC010003623.1:0-47413 GCA_027744095.1 Zhuqinia jingwanae | reverse complement strand
TTAAATAGGTGTTACAAGTTAAATGAAGTCATAAAATATTTGTATTTTCAAAGGCTCCAAATACAACGGATGAACTAGATGTGGTTATTGCTTGTTAAATCACACCATTTCCCATTCCACATTTGCATCTTTTTCAAATTAAAGGAAATAAGGAGACAAATTAACTGCTTGATGAAGTGGCCGAGTTCGATTAACGAAAGTCTTACTGAGATTTTTTGACTCTGCAATTGAATGAATGCGCTTACAACTTACAACTGATTTGGTTTGATTTGGTTATGTTTTTCGGATAAAAATTATTATTATTGAAAAAGGTTTTTGCTATCCCAGTAGTTGTACAATCTTTTTTAGCAAGATAGTTGTTGCGAAATTTTTGTCCAAAGATTTATGTAAAACCCAAATTTGTTCCTTACATTTACATCATCCTTTGGCTACTTTAACGCTCCGTTTGCTATATCAATAATTGCTATTTGCCTAACTAATTGTTAGGTATGACTTCCTTTTAAGCGAATGACATAATGGAAGCGGTTATAAATATTTATCACAAATGTTTGTAAAGCGACCTTCGGCGCACAGTTAAAAAGTACTCAACATAGACACATAATTTATAATGGGAAAATAAGCAAGTGCGGTTGCAGTTAGCAATAATTGCGAAAATAATTATTGGCTCTTACATAAATACTTTTGTAACTTTGAAATGTGAGTAGGTAGGTACGTGTATTTCGGAAATATTTTAGAAACTACACCTGCTGCTGTAGTGTAGTAAATGGAGAAACATATGCACACATTAACACAAGGTCTTATTTTTGTAAATTTACTAGTTTCCTTTATTACATGTTTCTTTGAAGAATTGTTTGGTACCGTCCAAGAATCATGAAGATTCCAATTCGTGCAAAGGACAATAATAATAATATGCTTGCTTGTAAATACTTTATGCATAGTGCATTTATCCCACGCACCTATAAAATGACAATAATTAGCCGGCATTTTATGATATACAATAGCAACCTATATTTAAAGGTGGAAAGGATTTAATTTTTTTTAAAGCTATGTGGGATGGTAAACAAAATCCATTAAAATGTATTGCAACCATTTTAACTTGGGAATTTAATCGGGAGTAGTGGTAGTATTATTCATGATCTGCATTTTTTTAATCAAATTATTTGACTTTGAATTTGAAAATTAAATCAAGAGACTTTCCTTTGTTAAAATATTGTTAATTCGGGAAGATATTTCTTCCAGGTTAATACGAATAATAATAGTGTTTCCACTTAGAGTAAATCAATAAATTAAAACGAATCAAGGATATTGCATTGCGTTAATATAAAAACATGTGACTAATTTGACTAAAAGCTACTTTGATTTGCCCAATTTGATTATGACACGGATTTTTTTTTAAAACTTTGTCACTTTTTCTTGAAGGTTACACACACAGTTTCGATTTGGTGTACTCTGTCATGTTTGTATGTATATCTTTCGTGTTGAGTACTATATTATATGCATGTGTGTCAGTTTTAAATATAAAGTGTGCTACTTTCCCCGTGCAGCAGATCAGATATATCCAGCTAGGTTTACGATACACACGGCAGGTGGCCTACAATAACACTTTAATGCCACAAACTGCACTGCTACACGAATGGAAATGTTTAGTTCTATTGACCCAGTCCCAATCTTTTTTTAAAAAACGTTTTGCATCTAACTTGCACAACATATTGATAATTGATGATTGCAATTAAATGCTAATCATACATGGGTACATTTTTGTTTCTGAGATCGTATGATTGGAATATTTGAAAAATAACTATACACCTATATCAAATGCTAAAATAACGAAACAAGACAGTTTAGCAATCTGATAGCAAAAAATATATATTTCCACAAAGTTATAAACTTCTTTGCTTACAGAGAGAGGTTTGCAGATAATATCTGCATAATATATATTTTATATTTATAGCTTATACCATATTTGATAGGTACACATGTCAAGTTTTGTAACTTATATGCCAACAGTATTTGGCGGATTTGTTTGATAAAACAAAAAAAAATGATCAATAAAATATATATGTGCTATTAAGAATCAGTGCATCTTCAAACTTGAACTTGAATGATATAATAATTTATTCACGTAAATTGTCATTTTAAACAACGTCAAACATGTAAATTTTTTGAGATATGTAATCATGCATCATGGACGCATATAGGTATATGTACAGTCAATCATCAATGACGTAAAGCACTTATTATTAGAGAGAGAAAAACCCAAATAGGTAGGTAGGCATGAATATATAGATACATATATTATTATGCAGGACACAGTACTCCATAAAACGAATGATATCATCAATCGCCATATCCTGTGTTTGGCATGTACGATTTCAACTAATCTGCAATTATGATTCATGATAAATCACGACTTGAGCAATTGTTCTTCTTAAAAAGCGCATACCTACCTCTCTAACATTTTGGACCGAAATCAATATTAACAAAGGTAAAAACAAACATTATGCACACATCCAACCAAAGGTGTTCATATAGAGGCGGTCTCCTCCTCATCTTCATCTCTGACACGAGCGTAGGCTTTAACCAAAAAATGCATAAATTTTCAAACATGTTCCGTGATACTTATTCGGGAGAGTAGAGAGAGAGAGAGAGAGAGTAGTGGGGTGCGCACGGGATAAAAATATTTTAATGTTTTATGAGCCTCCTGTGCATTACGTAATGAATCAAACTCATAAGAAAAGTAATAAAAATCATATATTATGTATTTAGTAATATGATGTCAGCGCATTTACAACTTAAATTTCATTGTGTAAGGATCTCATTTTTGTCTTTAATTGCGTGTGTGTGTGTGTGTGTGTATGTGTGTGTGCATTTACTCAGACACATATTGATAATGTTGAGTTGGTTAGTTGTCTAAATGTACCATTAACGTCTGGCCTGTATGTTGTATATAAAATCTGCAAAAATATATATACTTTTTTATGCAAGTGTTTCCGTAATGACTTTCGATTACAACGCTTATGTTTAGAAGTATAAATATTTGTGTGTGTGTGTGTGTACGAATCTGGAAGGAAGCGGAAGGTGAATGGTACATGATAGCGATGTAGTGATGAAAACAAAAAGGGAGACATCAACAAATGGCAAAGCATTATCATCATCATCATCATCACAATCATGCATGACTTTGTAAAATGAAGGTCTCTAAAAAGAGTCTTAACAAGAATCAAGAATACCTGTACAGCAACAACGCTCACACTTTATCCTCTTCGTAGGACAAACTATGTACTAACTATTAATTGTTGCCGGTAGGCGTAGGCGACAATGATTTATGAATTGTGATATCTCATTATGTTGGTTAAACAGATCATTTGTATACAAAACGTAATTTTGCTCGTTCAACGTTCCTACAAACTACTACTACTGCTTCTTCTAACAGAGGGAGATGATGCTATGATGATATGGGCAGGAGCGGCCGTTAAAAAAGATACAAAAAAGTAAGTCCATCATCATCATCATTCTCATCATCATGCACTTATATAGAAACCTGGTGAGAAACCCCACGCTAGAATTTGGTTTACTTGTACTTTCAGTTAAATTAAGCATTTTAAATGTCATATTTTGTTTAACCAACCAACCATAATGTATATCCATGCAGGACGAGCGATTACACAGGGGGATATATGTAACTATTTATGCTCACATGTATGCATGAATGAATTAAAGTAAGATGACAAGATTACAAATGAAATTAATTCCATGGCATAAAATTTGCCTGCTCTATGTTCTTATCCTATTTAGTGCTAATATATGTTGTACCTGATGATGATGATGAAGGAAATGAAACATTAATACATATATTCATATAAACACCCATGTTGTCCAATGAGGTGAGGGATTAATTGAGAGATTTACTTTTATATCATTCGTATATGTAAAATAGCAGGGAATTGTTTTTTTAATGAAGAAGCTCTGACGGGGTTACTAAAATACTAGGTGCCTACTACCACATTGTACATGTTTACGCAATTAAACAAGGAGTGTTGTTGTGTAGTTTCCCAACAAAATGAGAAGAAAAAAAAATCAAAACTGAAGTGGTCGTGTCGTGGTGGCGGTGGCGACGTCTCGTTGTTGTAGTAGTATTGTTATTATTAAATATTATCTTATGAAGTACTTGGTGTAATAACATGCACTCTTTGAGTGTGTTGGATATGCATTGCAAAATTTAATTGATAGTGTGGTATGAAAAGGGTTGAAATTTTTTTTTATTATGGTATAAATACCTAAATATACTATGATTCCAGCAGTAAAGCAGCAGCAGCCGATGCAAAGGGGAAAAATATAATGGAATCAATGAAGATGAGACAGCTAAATTCGTAGGTTGCGCGCTCAACACTGTTAATTAGACTTTCCATAAGTGGTTCACCTGAGGTTGAAGAGGAAAAAGACAATGACTGCACATATACATTACACGTTTCGTCAGCTATTACAAAGCTATCTATAGCGTGTAGCGCTCAAGTTTGACTGACAGATATGCCAATTTAACGGTGGAGAAGTAATTACAATATGATGATAAGAAAACAGTGGATTACAAATTTTCTTTTTGTGTGGTGCCATTATGGTAGTAGGCTTCGGGAAACCGTTGAGGCTGCTCCAAGTGCAAATTTATTCCAGGTGCAATTATAACAACAACGGTGGAGCATTTACAACAACAGCATTATTATTATCCAATTGTGATTTTTGTTTTAATTTTTAAAAAATAAAATAAAAAATAAAGAAAAGGAAATTAGTTTTCATCCCTTCGAATTTATCTGATTATTGTTAATTTTTTAAACTGGTTAAAATTTGATAAAATGACTAATTTTTTCGAGTGGCAAGATTGTAAGTTGGGAATCAAAATTGCAATCTTAATATAATTTACATTTCCAACAAGGTTTTTGTGTGTGTGTGTACTAAAAAGTTTTCATGTATTTTTTTCCTTCATTTTCTTTCCAAAAGATGTGGTGGTTGGAGCAACGTTGCTTTTATCGCTATTTATTGGGCTCTACTACGGCGCCAAACAGCAAAACAGCGATGATTTGTTGCTTGGTGGAAAATCCATGGGTATTATGCCAATAGCAGCGAGCATGTTGGTTACTTATCTTTCCGCTGTAACGGTACTGGGTAAGCAATTTTTAAATTACATCAATTTCATAATGCATTTTTTTTCCTCTTTAATCTCTCACGAAATAATCCTATTACTCTTCTTCCCCTTATCGCGTTCCCTAGGATACCCGGCGGAAATTTACGGGTTTGGGATACAGATATTCATGAATACAATTACTTTTGTGATTGTTGTGCCATTCAGCGTGTACTTTTTCATGACCATTTTCTACAAAATGCAATTGACTAGTGTATACGAGGTAGATGGATATGTTTATTATATTATTATTTTTCTCGTTAAAAAACAAGTGTGGAAGAGTTTAAAAAAATAATACTGGTTGTATTTGTTTTAAATACAGTATTTGGAATACCGGTTTGAGTCTTCATTCGTGAGAATGTTTGCATCATTCATTTTTATATTTCAAATGACTGTATTTATGGGAGTGTGTCTATTTGCTCCCTCCATTGCTCTGTCAACCTTTATGGGACTGGAGATGTGGCATTCTGTTTTAGGCCTTGGATTTTGTGCCACTATTTACACAAGCATTGTAATTGTTTTTTAAATACTAAAATATGGAATTTTTACCTTCAAATGTTTCCATGAAAATATGTATAATTCAGCATGCATAATTTTTTTTTCATGTAGGGTGGCCTTAAAGGTATTTTATTTATACACGTAAATATATTTTTTTGGGGGTTTAATGTTCAAATTTAAATTTTAGGACTAACTAGTTGTTAATTTAAAACTTTATTATTATTTCGTGAAAACGCTAGCCGTGGTTTGGACTGATGTCTTTCAATTGTTTATGATCCTGCTGGGAATGCTTGCCATCATTGTTAAAGGTGGGTTAAATGAATTAGATCTCCAGCAGAAGAATTAGTAAAATTACTTTAAAACAAATAAAATATATATTAAATTTCAGGCTTCATCAAAGCTGGTGGAGTGGTCGAAGCTTTCCAAAAGGCACATGAGCATGGACGCCTCCAACTATTTGAGTACGAAAAATTCAACAATTGATAACAAAAAACAGAATTGCCTCAAAGTTTCACAGTTAAATATTATTAAATTTCATTCATCGCTACAGTTTTACAGTTGATCCTTTCATGAGACACAATGTTCTAAATATATTTCTTGGAACGGGATTCGCCTGCTTTACCGGATTTGCAACTCACCAACCTCAAGTACAACGCTACTGTAGCTTACCTTCTCTCGGACATGCTGTCAAGTTAGCCAAATCAACATTATTTTCATATGATCCCTTCAAGTTATTTTTTATAAATAATATAAATTTGTCATTATAAATATTTTAGAGCAACATTTTTTGCCATTCCGCTGAACATTTTCACAATTATACTTTGTCTCCTATCCGGAATCACAATCTTTTCAACTTACGTGGGATGTGACCCTATGGCCACTGGGGAGCTTCAAAGGATTGATGGCATTGTACCCTACTTTGTTATGAAGGAATTAACTTTCTTACCGGGAATGATGGGATTGTTCACTGCTTGTGTGTTTAGTGCATCATTAAGGTACTCTCACTGGTGTATTTGTAGATATAGTGGTGCCAAGTATATGATTTATTTATGTATACATATTTTTTTAACACAATTGCAATTTTTTTATTTTGCCAGCACTTTGTCCTCGGGACTAAATTCGCTTGCGGCAGTGACATGGGAAGACTTTCTTGTACGTATCCCAGCCCTGAAACGCATGAGCCCCAAAGGACAAGCAAATCTCATTCGTTTTCTCGGTAATTTAATAATATCTTTATAAAAAACATTTGTCATTCTTTTTTATATTTGTAATTTTTGTCAAAGTCATTTATTGCTAATGTTGAATGTTAAAACGCATTTAGTAAAATAATGAGTCCTTCAACTTTGACACTTTTTTTTCGCGCACGTGCAGCAATTGTATACGGCGCATTAAGTATCCTCATCGCTTTTGGAGCTAAAAAGATGGGTTCCATATTAACAGCAACGATAACTGCACTTGGAGCTCTAATGGGACCTCTGGGAGCAATATTTGTATTGGGTGTCTTGTGTCCCTTTGTAAATAAGCCGGTAAGCATAAATCAATAAAACTATTTAAAAAATAATTATTATAATAAATAATGTACCGTACTATGCATCAGTTTTAATATTTTCATTTGTATGAATTTCTTCAAAAGGGTGCCATAACTGGCATGCTAACAGGTTTTGCTGCTATGCTTTGGATATCAATCAACGCATTAGCCCTGGAAAAATCTCACATCCCCTTGCCATTCACAGCGGATCAATGCGAAAACGGAACCTTTATTCCTGGAAATGGCACACTAGTTCATGAACCACCAAACTTGTACGACCAAAAAAAAACTTGTTTATTTATAGCTATTATTCAATTTAACGGTTAATCATCAACTTTATTATTTGCAGGGAATTTCCCGAAAAGTTGTATACTCTGTCGTACATTTTATATCCATTTGCTGGTGGTTGCATTACGTTCATAGTATCCACTATAGTTAGTATTTTTACCGGAGGTACGAAACTACATTAACTAATGCAACAAAAATAATATTCCTACTGTATATATTTATCAATACCGAATATTTATTTAAAAAAAAAAAAGAATAATTTGAAATTGAATACATATTATATCCACAGGATTATGCCAAGCAAAAAAGATTAATCCGAAATACTTGCACCCTCTGGTGCGAAGAAGACGCAGCGCTGTCCCAGCCAAAGAAATGAACTATGTTCCTAGTAGTAAGTCACATTATGCCCGAGTGATCCCAGCAACATCACCAATATATGCAAAAATGTCTCCAGTCTCTTCACCAACCTCTCCACTCTATGCAAAAATGTCTTCAGAAGCCTTTCCGAGTGCACCACAATATGCCCAACTGTCTCCAGTTTCCTCTCCACTCTCGCAATATGCAAAACTGACTCCTGTTACTTCGCCTACTGCTCCAGAATTTTTTAGCTATGAAGCGCCTACAGACTCGCTAGTAGAAAATGAAAAGTTACCAGCAACATATCGTCGAAGTCAAAATACTCCTCTTTTGTAAAAACTTTGATATTTTTTTTCTCTACTTGTTGTAAACTGTAGAAAATTATTGAAATGTTACTTATATTTTTCTCATAAAACTTTGTGGATGTGCGGTGTAACTTAAAAATTGCATTAGTGTGTTCATCTGGCACCAAAAAAATGCCTCTTTTTATCCCCATAACAAATTGTACATACTGTAGCGTAGTACCTATATATTATTGATAATGAGATGCAACTGTATTTATGCTTGGTTTGAAACTTTTTAAAATAAATAGTAAAAAAATATGAATACGCGCACACGAATATAAATTCAAACTGTTTTTGTGTTTCAATATTTACACATCAGTAAAAAAAGGATTTTGCAAAAATGCATAAATTTGGTCTGCACAAAAAAAATGATCACGATAAAGACGATACGCATACATGGAATATATTATACTACTGCGTAACTGTCATTCCCAAAGATTGCTTTGCTTTGGATCAATATTTATTAAAAAAATATTTACTTTGATTTATACACTTTTGTTTTTCAATATCCAATCAATTCAACATTTACGCAGTTATCCCATGAATATAGCGACTGAATTTAGACTATAAAAAAATATTCACAAATTCAACTATTATTGCTTTTAGTTGGTGGGCAACATAGCGAACACGTTTTTATAAGTATATAGGTTCCGCATTCTAAAAAAAAAGGTTAAAAAAAATATGATGACTATAGCAACCGGAGACCATTAAATAATCTAGGTATCATGTTTACTATTTTATAATCCTAAAAATGATTTTTTTTTTCGTATGGCAGTATATTATTTCAATCAGCTACTATTATTACCCACATACCTATATTACATATCATATTATATAGGCCAATCACCAATACATTTCCATTTAAATGAGGAGTAATTAAACTAATATTACACATAGAGGGGGAGATACGCATTGCAAGTGTCTATCAATTAAGTGGAATTATCAATTATGTCATGTCCCATCCATATCCCAATAACTCCATTATATATACTTACCACTTGCTTCATCATTCATTCAGAACAAAAATTGAAAAAAAAAATCTTCATTGATATATTTATTGAATCGACACAACTGACAAACTGTAGTTTCATATCGTATCGTGTCACATGCTTTTTATCAGCATCACGATTTTAAGTTATGGTAGAGTGGGTGTAACAGAGCGAAAGAGTTACTTATTGTTTGATTTCAATAAATCAACGTTCCACAGTTCAATAAGTATTTAGGCATAAACTTTTATTTTGGATAAAAATGATATGCAGTATATGTATTAGTATATACTTATATTATATATATGTTTATTTAAGTAATGAAATGAGTTTAAAAAACCAAACATTTGCTGATTGTTTTTCTTATCCTTGCTTGGATTATGATAACAACAATGATTGCTTTCAATGGACAAATGGATGTTTTAATAATCAGTTAATCTTTTTTTATTACATAAACCGGATCAATCCATCATTATGAAGCCAGTCATAAGACGTTTTCTCGTTGAATCTGCACACAGTGCTCTTCGCTTTTTTCAAAAACAATTTTAACCGTTTTTCTCTATTATTATGGCACCATTCCATTATTAAACACACAACAACCGTTGAAAGGATTTTTGTTATTGTTGTTGAAATAAAAGAAAAGTTCTTTTTTCCCCAGCTGCGTATGAGCAGAATAATAGAATAAATTAATCACATTCTCAGAGGAACATTTTTTAATTATTTTTTACGTCAAGATGTTTGGTTTTAATTATCTAGGCGTTTTCGACTATATTGGTGAGATAATTGATCATGGACACGACATTCATTATTTTAACACTAAAAAGAAATAGTTTTTTTTGTGTGTGTGTGTGTGTAAAAGTGATTGGGAAACTTGCATCTCTTTTGTATTTACACGTGTTTGTTCTCTCCTCGATACAGCGGTGATTGGGACGCTTCTCTTCTCGATATGCATAGGCCTGTACTATGCTATCAAGGGAGATCAAACAAAGGAGGAAATGCTGGTTGGTGGGAGGAATATGAGAGCGCTACCCATCGCGTGAGTAAATAAAATAATAATTGGCATTTTCTTTGTTTTTAAATCATAAAGTAAACTAGTTAACCACGTGCAAGATTTTTATTTTATTTTCGATTTTAGAGCCAGCATGCTTGTCACTTACTTTTCTGCAATAACAATTATAGGTAAGTTTTAAAGTTTTATTAAAAGAAGAAAAGCCGGAATATGATGAGTTTACAAAAAAAATAAACCAATTTTAATATCACCACAGGTTATCCTGCTGAAATTTACTCGTACGGGATACAAATCTACATAATGACAATTCTAGGAATGATTTTCATCCCCTTGTCTACACTGATATATGTTAAGGTGTTTTATGAAATGAAGTTGACGAGTGTGTATGAGGTAAGCAGAGAGAAGAGAGTGATGAGCATGATGATTTGAAGGACCTATTTGTTGTATTTGCTCATTATTATTATTATTATCATCATCATCATCAGTAATTTTGTTGTGTGTATTTATTTATGTACATAATATATATTTTTTTAGTACCTCGAGCGAAGATTTGATTCCATTTTGGTGAGGTGGCTCACATCATTTACATTTATTCTTCAAATTCTTCTCATTAATGCGGTTGTTCTTTACGCCCCCGCCATTGCCTTGGAAGCAATTGTCGTGAGTGAATTCAAAGTCAACTTATTATGCAAAACGAAATCCTAAACTATGCATTAAATTACTTATTACTGCAAATATGTGAATAGGCATATTCTCAATGATTATTTATTATTATTAAAGGGGTTACCTGTTTGGCTGTCAGTCGCTGGTATAGGTTTGATTGGCACCGTATACACTTCACTGGTAATTTTTGGATTTATGAATAATAAAATAAGCGTGTACACGTGCTAATTTATCTCTTGATTGAGAGGCGTATATAATGAAATGAAATTTTCAAAAGGCAAAGCATTTTCATATGTTTTCAATGCAAATGTACCTTTGACTTTGAACGTTTTCAATCCCGACGATTTGAAAGTTCCAGTATGATATAACATTTCAAAAGCTTGTGTTTTGTGTTTTTTTTAAATCGCTACTAGGGTGGTCTCAAAGGTAATTAGTTACATTTAATTACATAAATGCACATGATATATAAATTCCAATACTTTGTTGGGCATTAAGCAACTAACAAAATCTGAACTTTGTAGCCGTCGTCTGGACTGATGTATTCCAGTTCATCATGATCCTCATTGGAATGTTTTCTATTGTTACAAAAGGATTTATCAAAGCTGGTGGAATTGAAAGGGCCTTCAGAATTGCAACGGAGAAAGGTCGAATGGTTTTATTTGAGTAAGTTAAACCTCAATAATATTAACCAAAGTTATTAGGTTTCATTCAGCAAATCAATTTATTTCAGTTTGATTGATTGAAATTGAAATGTGTTTCAATTATGGGCTTATCAGTGCAAAAAAAGATGTGTGCATGTTCAGCATACATACATAAATACTTGCACGCACGTTCCCAATGATACTATTATTACAAATGAGAAGGGTTATTATTGGGTTATGTATGTAGATGTATGTCTTGTATACATTAAAGCAGGTGGGGGCAAAATTATATGTACGATAAGAGTGAAAATCGTCGTTGGGGTCACAGTTTCCAATTTACTTGCCAGCATTTGTTATCATTTGTACACATTTGATAAGCCCATTGAGCACGTGGGGATCTGCAAAGACGGGCAAAGGCACGCAGAGCTATAGTAATTTCAAATAAACTCGTTTTCATTGTTTTTTTTTTTACAAAACACAGCTTCACTTTGGATCCGTTTATGCGTCACAATACGTTTAACTTTTTCTTCGGCTATGGATTCACTGTCATGTCTTTGTATGGCACGCATCAGCCACAAGTTCAAAGATACTGCAGCCTTCCTAATCTGCGCACAGCAGTCAAGTATGAAAAATAATTACTATTGTGTCTATAAAAAAACCTAAAATGCTCAAAAATGCCTTTTATGAGTATTTCAGCTAAAATGCTATGTTACGCTATGTTGTTCACAGGGCGCTTTTACTCACCATCCCACTTAAAGTCATAACAATGACCATTGTCCTGTTTACTGGGATTAGCAGTAAATGAATATATTTGTGTAGATGAGATCATTTTGATACTTAAATCTCCAAAGAAAGCATAAAAAGTGTGATAATTTGTTTGATTTTAAATAGTCGTTGCTACTTATGCTGGATGTTGTCCAATTTTACTCGGACATATCAAAAAGCCTGATGAAATCGTACCATATTTTGTAATTGAGGAACTAGCTTTTATGCCCGGGATGATGGGAATTTTTATATCCTGTGTTTTCAGTGCAGTTTTAAGGTATTTAACTCTGGGTAACAAATTACCACTATTAATCACAAAATTAGCAATTTTACTAACAAAAATTACTTCATATGTTGAATCTTAGCTCCGTGTCATCAACACTTAACTCATTGTCAGCAGTAACATGGGAGGATTTCATTTCGAAAATTCCTATGTTTAAGAAAATGAAACCTACTTCACAAGCTAATTGTACAAAAGTTATAGGTAAGGAGTAATAATAGTAATGTATTTTATAATTATTTGCAAAAAAATGTACTTAAATTCAAACGATCAATACCATTTAAAAATTTATTTTCAAAAGCCGTTATTTATGGAATATTAAGCGTGTTTCTGGCATTTGGAGCACAAAATCTAGGAGCAATTTTTCAAGTTACAATGACTGCTGTTGGAGCTACAAGTGGTCCGTTGGGAGGAATATTCCTTTGTGGTCTTTTTATACCTTTCATGAACAAATTTGTAATTTGAAATCTCATGACCTGAAATTTTACACCTTCAAGTTAAATTGGACAGAATTGGATGCGTGATGATTTTTTGTGCTCTCTTTCATGACAGGGCGCTATAGCGGGGATTCTATCTGGACTTGTGACAATGATGTTCATCGCTGTGAACAGTTTTATTTTAGGGAAAAAGTATGTTTTACATCCTCGTCTGCCCACGGATATTTTATCCTGTCCAGACGGAACAGATCTTACAAATTTATCGAATGCGACGTCTCCGGTTGCACCAGAACTGTAAGGATGATTGCATCTTTCAAAAACTGCATAATATGATGTATATATCACAAACCAATGTTTTTTTACACGAATGATAATTTCTGGTTTCATAGAGAATTTCCCGAGAAATTATATACCTTGTCTTACATCCTTTTCCCATTCATTGGATCTTTAATAACGATCACGATAGGTTGCATTGTGTCAATCGCTACAGGAGGTTAGTACTAATTCCAATTAATATAAGACTCAATGAATATCCTGGTTTTGTACCTGATATGAATTTCAAATTTGTTGCATTTTGTACTTAGGTTTGTTCAGTCATTACAAAATAGAAGAAAAATACCTGCATCCATGGATTCGCGGATTTGCTTGTGTTCGAAAATTTATAAAACCTCAAATACATAGCGTGGAGCTCAAAGAATCTAAAAAATTAGGCACTACAGCTAATAATTTTAATCACACCTACGAACCAGTACAACAAGAAATAGATAAATATTAATTTTAATTTAATTTATTCTTTTGTAAAACATTCAAATCTTTTTAAATGTATATCTGTAAATAATTGAACAAGTCAATTGCATAATATCACAACTTCTCACATAAAATATTATTCGCCCGTTTTACCGAAATTTCATAATTATTTAATTCATGTGGCCGACACGAGTATTTTTTTTACATCAGTCTGATTGATTTAAAACAGCGGACACATTAGCGAATTAATAATTTAATTAATAATAGGTTTGCTTGTGATTCTAAAATTTAATTTTCTTAATAAGGAACACACTGCTGTAATTTCTGTATAATTGATAAAATATAAAGTTATTTAAAGTCGCCATCCTCGTCACTGGAATCGTTCAACATGACAATACGGCGTCTTTGTTTAGCCCGATTAGTTTCCAAGTTTTGAAGCGCCACAGCCTCCCGCTTTCCACGACGCGTGAGACGTTCTGAATTACTTCCAGCCAGTTCCACTTTAGCTTGATTCATAGCTTGTGTGAAGACGCCAACATCCATGTAATCAACATCATCGTCTACTTGACAAAATGAATCCTGTTAATTGAAACAAAGTTCGAGTTAAGCAAGGCCCAAGGTATAACATCATTGTAAAAAGAATAAAAAGTTTGTTTTCATTATTGCTTGAATTGTTAACATTACGTACGTCAATGTACGCCTCCCCAGTTTCGTCCAACTGGTTTTCGTAATGTTTGGGGGACAGAGGTTTCTCAATACGTCCAAATCTGGCTGGAACGGTATCTTTTACACTCTCTAGGTACATTGCGTGTTGGCTGTGAAAGAACAAACAGGAATTGTAGTAGTACATATTATTATACTAGTAAAACTATTATGCATATTCATAACTACATTCATGATTGAATATTACCTTCCCGTCACGCCAGTATCATCGTCGTTCGTAACAAAGGAATCATCAACGTCATCTAACCCTTCATACTCAAACTCGTTTCCTTCCTCATAGGACCCTTCACTTTCATCCCCACTGACGACAGCTTGAGAGGCAATGAATGGATTCCGTTTAACATTTGGTTTTCGCCTAGCTTGATTCTGTTGTATAACATACGGGGACATATCGGCAGTCATGAACGACAAATCTGCCACCACGTTACGTGGCGAGGATTGCATAGAGGTTTGACTAGAACGTGGTAAACTAATGGGTGATCGTGTAACACTTCGTGATACCGACATTGCACCAGAAGCTCGTGATCTAAATGTGGGTCCATTCCTTCGAGACGACAATGGTGTTTCTGCTGCAGAATTTCCCAGGATGTTCCTTCTAATACTGTTGACACTGGAAGGAGTATGTGTAGGTGAAACTATCCTCTTGTATAAAATTTCTGGGGAATCATCATCTAATAGAACCAGCTGGGGTTTTCTCGGAGGTGTCACTGGCGCTGCTGCGGTAGCTTTATTTGTAATAATGGTGGGGGATGAGGCTGGCAATGGTATGAAATTTTTCTTCTTGTGGCGGTTTCTGGACAAAACATTTTTAGCTGATGGTGATGGCACAAGTTTATTTTGTTTCAAGGCAGACCTCGAATCAGATGGGATGAAGTGTGGTGGGTTAAACTCATGTTGAGTTGGTTGCCTCACGGAATTATTATTTGCTGTATCCCTTGATCGCAGCAAATTAGTACTTGAAGAAATGATGGGTGAGGTGCCTGACTGAATTCCTGGAGATGGATATGACCGTACAATTGGTCGAGGCGACTCGGCTTCAGTCGTGGTGTCATTATAGCTGCGATTCATAAAGCTTGTCCCAACAATCTTCAAGGCCGGACGGTTTTGGCCAAACATATCTTTCCTTCCGGCGATTGGTGAATGTTTTGGTGATTCCACTTCAAATGGAGTGTTGACAGTAGCCGTGGATGACGATATATTTGATATTTTTTTCCCTTCAAGATTTTCAGTATTTACATCATCATTTGATTTTTGTGATGACTTTTTGAATTTGAAAGCTTTTGTTACTGCCTGGTTTGACTTCATGATAGTAGATGACGACTTTAAAGGTGGCTTCCTTCTATAAGCTTGCTCAATGATGTCATCAGGAATAACATTATCGACAAACCCTTGATTTCCAGAAGGCGATTTTAAAAATTTTATATTCCTATGAGTTGGTTTTGATGTGCACGGTACAACCGGATTTGAAGGACTGGGGATAAAGGAATGCTGTGGCTCAAAAGTTTTTGTTGTTACATCAGCACCTTTGTTTGCAACAACAGTATCAGAGTTATCTTGAGCAAACGCGGGTGAAAATCGAGTGGTTTCAGAGGCTTTAAATAATTTGCGATTGACTGGAGAATGCAACTGATGGTTTGAGCATGGAAGGTTCAGTATTGGAGATAGTGGAGGTGTGGAAGGTTCACAAGCTTTAGGTTGGGCGTTGTAGACCTCTTTGTTTAATATATCGTCGGATGCTGCTTTCTTCTTGAATTTAAACTTTTTAAATGATTTATTTGGCTCACTGACACTGGCCAAACTGACCATTTTTATAGCAATGTCGTCCTGAGGTAGTTTGACAGCTGAGAGAACTGAATTAGCACATTCTACATTTTGCTTTTCTTTCTTGAAATGATGACTGATACTGGCAAAAGTTGACTTAGAGTTACTGTTGCTATTGCATTTGGAAACATTTTCAGACTGTTCGCGACGGATCGCGATTTTTTGTATTGCAGTAGGGTGAGATGTCTCTCTTGGAGAAGTAGGAGTCTTTCTTGATTTGATTTCATTCAGTCTTGTAAGAAAGCGATTCTGTCCAATTTCAGGTGAAGCAGAAAATTCGCTTCTTATTTCATCTTCAGATGAGGATTCTTTCAATGGAGTTTTGGGAGCTTTTACTTCCATTTGGGGTGGCGTTGGATTGGTGTTGCGTTGCTGCTCCGTCTCTTCCGGAGAAGATTCATCAAAGAAGTTTTCAGGAATATCAAACTCTTCTTCAACGAAAGGTTGGTCCAAAAGTACAGAATCCTTTATTTCGTCATAGCAAACTTCCTGCTGACGATTTAAAGGCACGGGATCTTTCATGTTGTCATAACGAGCTTCCTGCTGATGACTCAAAGGCACGGGATCTTTTATGCTGTCATAATAAGCTGGTTGCTTCTGTTTATGATCAACTAACGCATCGTGAAATTCTATTGGATTTCCGCAGCCACAAAAGTCTTCTTTCAAATATGAAAATGACTCCCTTGACTTTACAGCAAACTCAACTGCTGACAATGCTTTATCATCCAGCATTAAAATATTTAAGCTCTGAGTTACAGTGGAAGCGCTCACAGTACTCGCCACCGGATACTTGTTTTTAACGAAAGTGGTACACGGCTTCCACTCTGTTTTATCTGTTCTGTCGAAATCAAACATCTTAGGATACACGGAGTACGTATTGAATGCAATTGTATCATCTTCGATATGCATGTCCATGCCCTCCTCGTTACAAAATCCGTCGCCATCCCTGATTATGGTGGGAATAGGGGGAGGACGATGACGCACGATCGCGGGAGCGGATTTATCCTCTTTTTCTTGGGGGCCAGTTTGTGATGCATTCTTGTGCATTCGTTCAAACAATTTAGCAATGCTATTTGTTGATACCTCAGCACCAGCTCTGCTAGTTGTAGCGGCAGTGTCAGCTTTCTTTTTTGGTTGTTGCTTCTTTCTAGTTTTCTTTCCAGTCGGGCCTGGCAATACTTTTGTGGGCTCTGCACAACATTAGTACAATAGACTATTTAGATGGTAACATGTAATTTTTAAAACGCTACGAATATAATTAAGATAATGTTACCATTTTCTTCATTGTCAGGATCTACAAGCATTAACTCGGGATTGACGTCCTGTTCAGTTGTTAAAACGACAGATAGTTTGTAGCAAGTTGGATCCACGCCTGAAATTATTGTTAAAAAGTGGGACATCAGATTAAAATTAATCGTAATTATAAAGAAAATTCAGAAGTTGAAGACTATTAATCGACGCATACTGCGAATACTTTTGCTTATACTATCACGAAGAACTGTGTTTTTAATTTTTAGTGTTGAAACATAAGCATACCTGCAGGCACCATTCGCGGACTCTGCTTGTACAAAAATGGATCAAGCTTCTTTCGATCAGTTATGCTTTTACTAATACTTGAATGTAAGCTAAAGCTAGCAGAATAGCTCTGAAATTTGGATAAAAGTTGCAAAATATATAAAATCAATTTAGTATGCATGAATTTTGGGTTTCCCTGCATTAACCATTGATAAATATAGCATAAAAGAGCTTGTAATTTACTTTTTCCTCCTTCCCTTCAGTGAGCAAGAACACTGTCCGTCCCTCACGTTGTCTTCCCGTACGCCCCATTCGCTGAATCAAACGCGTGGGTGATTTACTGGCGTCAAAACAAATTATCAAGTCCACTTCTCCGATATCTAATCCTTCTTCGCCGACGGATGTCGCTACGAGAACGTTAAAACCACCATCACGAAACTGCTGCACAACCTGAACTTGATCCTTTTGTTTCAGACCACGCCCAACTGAGCTGGTATTGGCTTGCCCGATGAAAACCATTGGTTTCACCAGTGGACGTAAAGAATTGAGCATATTCCCGATTTCTTGAACACTGTCACGATACTGGAAAATAAATATTGTGTTAACGAAACGACTAAAGTAGACAGAAAGTCGGGAGACATATAGGTATACTCCTTACTTGACTAAATATCATCACTCTGGTGGTGGCGTTCTTTGTTTCATTCTCAATAAAATGCTTGTGGACAATATCCTTTAATAGTTTTAATTTGGGGTGGCTTAGCGTGAAATCAACATCTTCTTGAATAAAAGATCGATTAGGAGCATTGTGACGAGGGCTACCAACCTTAAATATTTCCATAAATAAAGTTAGTCACAGATAATATAGACTTAATTAAGATATTAATAGACGAAGATGCAAGTATACAGTTGAAATCACTAATTACCGTAGGGAAAAAACCGGACGTGTTACTGAGATCAAAGTCAAACGTTGAATTTTCCACAGAAATATTTAGTTTTTGCTGAATCTCGTCCAACAAATTTTGCAAGAGTGTACTCTTTCTCAACTCAGACGTTACGACGGCACTTCCTTTTTCCTTGCTGAGTACTCCTGGTGTAATTCAGTTCAGATATTTTGCATCAGCTTTACATGTAATAAATGGTACCTAATAATTAACGTTCCATATTAAATTAATTTACCGTGTAAAAATATGTAGAAAGTCCGCAGGCCATGACTGAGCAATATTTCAATAGCATGGGCCAAAGAAATACAAACGGCAAAGTCAACTTCAATAAATCCTTTTTGGTAACTTGGAATTTTGGTTGCAAGATTTTGTCGAAACGTTTCTCTCGCCTTTAGTAGCTATTAAACAAATATGGGCATATAACATGTGTAAAAATACAAGTAAAGACATTTATATATTTGCCTCTCTTTAAAAGAAAGTTGCCAATTAAGGTACCTGAAATTTTGAATAAGAAGTCCCATCTCGTCCAGTCAGAGCGTTGCACTTCATGAGCTTACCAGAATAAGTTTGGAATACCTGTTGCATGAAACAAGAAACAAATGATTTTTTGAAAACATTAAAACTGGTGCCAAGTAGATATCCTTGATTATATCCTTGAAGTAGTAAGTATAACACCGTCACATTATTAGTCTTACCTCCATCATATGATCATGTACACTTTTTAAATAAGGATCCAGCTTGACTACACGTTTTTCAACTTTCTTCTCATGAATGTATGGAAGAATATCAGGAGAGTCATCCGAACGTAATTCCACTCGGGATATTAGTAAATTTTTAAACACCTGAGGTGAAACAGAAATATTTGATTCCAATCCGTTATCTAAAAATACACTGAGTTATTAACGAACATGATAAATACATGATATACTGCAAATACAATAAATTAACACGAAATGTATCGACATTCATTGTTTTACATTTTTCCTTCAGATAACTACACATAATTTGTTGTCAATAAAACGATACCTGTTGGCAAACTGACTAGAGTATTATTGAACAGTGCAGTTTTCACAATGTCAAATTGATAATCCCGAACTGGCCGGTTTGTTGGATATACCCACATAGAACCTGTAAAAGTAAATTATAACGACATTGTGAAATTAACACACACATACACGACTCTGCACACAAAAACTTTTCGTGTCAATTGCCATGCACGATTGACATCTCACAACAGTTTGAGTTTGTTTGGACAGTTTGTATTTAAAATAGCGATAAATTGGAGTAGTTAGACTACCTGACATGGAGTCAAACCCATCCAATTCAGTAGCGGCATTAAGAGCTTCAAAGGATTTGGTCATGGAATTGTTTTCAAGCTCGGCTTGCCTAATGGATTGTAAGAAAAAAATATAGTATAAAAACTTTTATGAAAACAACACGAAAATGTAAATTTGAACAAACAAACTCACACTAAAGCCATATTGCAAAGCTCATCGTCATCATCCACATCAACAACCCCAATCGATTTACTAGAGAATCCTCGACCTCTTCCCCGCCCTCTTCCCCCTCTGCCAGTAGAAGAACCTCGACCCTGCCCTCGACCTTTCTTCAGGAGTTTCGTTACGTCCATAACTATTAGTGGAATGTATCCTACAAAAAAGATGAGCAGATATATAGCTTAGGACTTACTTCGCCAAAGATTTGATAATAAAACTACATACTTTATCGAACAAACTATGTTCAGAAATTACATCTGTTTATTATCTTTCCAAAAACAAAACTGGAGGCACTAGTTTCTAAGAAACCCAATTTACTTTACGATTACAATTAGTAGACGACACAGAAAATACACTACCTTACACTTTTGTTATTCCTCCCTTTAGTGATGAACAATGACATAAATTAGAAAAGTGACTTCGAAGCACTAGAACAATTATCTTACGATCCCAGCAACTTTTTCAACTTCATACTCGCTCATTACTAATCATAGCATTATCAAAAGAATAACAACATGCCAACAAAGGGAAATTTGTAACCCACCACTTTGCAGATCCTTTTTATACAAAATTGTGTGAATTAAGTACAAAATTCTATCGGCATTGACCTGGCTACATTTTTGAAGTCAAGTCTCAGCAGATGATCGGATTACGAAAACTTTGAAAGTAAGTTCTTGATTGATTATTACAATAATAACTAATAATTAACGTAACTAATCAAGTAGGTAATTGCTTTCGTGTCTGCTGTTGGTGTATAATATATTGATAGCGTTTGGAGTTTAGTAATCTTTGTCTGCACAAAACTACTTTTGAGCAATTGTCTGCGTCTGTATGTCTGCTGTTGTCTGTGTTGTTGAGAACGCACCCGCCATCGGATCAAAACATGCGGATGAATTGTCAAATCATAGCTTGACTTGCAGGTTTTACATTGGGGGATACCTGAGAACGAACAAAGGAGCATTTATAAGCTCAGCATGTCGTGCTTACTTTGTAGTCATACGTGGGTATCCATGAAATGTACAATTGCATTGCTTTGTTTGTTGCTGTAAGTAAAGGTCTTTTATATGACATCGCTATAAAAGTATGCATTTTTACTTGTCCTTCCGATTTCTTGATTTTTTAAATCTTTCATTGTAGTCCTTCCTCCCATTAATTAAGCTCATAATTAACAACAAATCTGATTACAAAAATTATGACATTATTTCTTAAAGTTATGGTGTCACCCCTCCTCTTATCTAATCGTAATTACATTTCTTTAAAACGATTATGATTACGATTGATTAACGATTAAAAATTAACTGAAAATCATTGAGATCATTAATTATCGTATTAATTATTAAAGCCGATAAGTGGATGCTGCTCTGATCAGACAAAATTCAAAATTCTTGAAAATTATAATATTTATAATTATTCAAATCTTTTAGCTTTTTATTTATTACGCTTACTCAGCCAGGTCTTGCTTCTTGAATATTTATATACTACTTTGCAAACAGGATTTGAACTTTGAATCTCGAATTTGAAATTATTTCCCAGATAACAATAACAAATACTTTGGTTGCATAATCAATTTGCTTTGCCAGTCTCACTATGCCCCAAAATGAGAGTAAAAGAGTTTCCATGTTCTAATGACACGATAGCTAATTGTTTGACAGTTTTTCATGATTTATGAGGTTGTTTGTGGAGTACAGACATATTATGAGGTAGCAAACCAAAAAACAAATATTCGTAACAATTCTAATGACAGGTGAAATTTGTTACATTTTCCAGGTTTCCTTCATTTTTAAAAAATGGGTTTGGGCTGGACTCAGATTTAAATGGTCTAGCTACCTGTGATTCCACCTGATAACGCTCTCTCCTCCATTTATGGACATTCTGTAAAAGCATTTATTATTAGAGACTCACCAAGTCACCACTTTAGCAAAAGGGAGGAGAAAAAAAGCTTAAAACAACAGCAGCACCAGCCCAGCCAGGATTATCAAGTAGCGAAGCATGGTGGTGCTTTTTATCAAGTTCATTCCGTCTGTCAGTCTCTGTTCGTCTGTCTGTCCATCTTAACCCCGAATGGGTCATATGACTACGGAGGGATAAATTTTTTGGCACATGCTTCTCATTTAATAAACACGTTGTCAATTACTATTACTATGATATATTATCATCATTATTACATTATCGACGGAACTGGGGCTAACGGGTTTGGCACTATAAGGATTAACGTATGTGACATGCTGCTCATGCATGTGGATTAGTGAATGGTAAAAAAAACATTATTGGATTTCCTGTGGGAATATGAAAAGGGTTTTTAGATCAATGCCTATTGATTATTGTATTGATATTTAATAATAGGTATTCATAAAGAATAATGAATATCCGACATTGATCATTAATAGCCGATCCGGTAGACAGAACTTTAAATACATATTGTTTGATTCAGTGTTCACACATTAGTGATATATTTAAATGTCTTTGTTTGCCAACATAAAGAACAATTTAGTTGCCTCATGAATGACGCGCAATTTGGAACCAATTTAACAATTACGTATATAAACCAATAATTTGTCATACACACTATTTAAAGGGATATTGTTTCATTTATGTAACCAACATAAAATGCACGTTTATGTGGTTTAAAAAAAAACTTTTGGTGTACAAGTAACCTAGAAACATTAGTGAAGGGGCCACAACAAGGTTTCTCAACCTTACTACCTGGTAAAATATAATCGGTGGTAAAAAAGAATATCATGAAATAGCCTGACAAATGACAAACTGTTGGTGTTTGTGACTTAGAGTCTAGAAACTTATATTATGACATCAAACACACTAGTAGTTATTATGTTTGAGAACTAAAATAGATATTACGTGTTTTGTTGAATGTCAGTCATTCAAATTTGACTATTTTATTGAGTATCATAATCTTGTGTAGCATCACTCACTCTACCAATTAATAAAGAAGTTTTGTAAAAATAAGGTAATAAAAGATTTTCTGGTAGAAAGGAAAAGGAAGGAAATGACCTGTATATTTGGTGGTGTACTCACACACACACTACACAATTATATTACCCACTTATTTGTTTATGATGCATATCATTATTTGGGATTTTTGTGCAACATTTTTCAATAGCACTCGACTAACTTTGTGCAAACAACAAAATATATCATCATCATAAAACCTAATCTATGGAACTTTGAAATAAATAATTTTCTAGCCTACCACTTGCCCTCAGCTTAAGGGGATGAGAATCATTTGCCATTAGCCACAAAATGTTTTTATACTAATCATAAACCCTTATACGTTGTAAGAAAGGTTTACGCGCGTATGCATGCAAGCTGCTGGCATATAAGATTTTGAGGTTTCGGTTACATGTATCATTAAAATTATGATGATAATGTTTGCAGTACAAGTATTTATTATTGTGCTACTACTCAGCCAGAGGCAGAGGAAGAAAAGGTGATGCAACATTGTGCATGCACCATGTGTACTGATATGCGTAACACCCTCCCTTTAACATCACCAACCCTTGGGGATGACCATTTTGGTTGTAAACAATACACGTAAAATTTCATTTTATAAAATACCTTTGCTTTTTGTATTAATACTAGATTTGAGACAAAATCCACAGGGCATAAAATGTGTGGTAAGGAGATCTTATTTTGTTGCGGTTAAAGTTGTACCCATTTTCCATAACCGGGGAACAGTTGGGTGGCACCGGCAACATCCTTCCAACTTCTAAACCATTTCCAAAGCAAGCTAAAATACAGAGGGACAGACCAGACTGCCAGGTCATTCCAATGAAGTTATACTGGTCAGGCCTTAGTGACATCAAGGGGCAGGCCAGGCTCGTGGGGATTTACCAGGGTGTATACACTTGTGGAGCACTTGGCAATTTGGATGGATACAATCAATAATCATATTATTATTATGAAGCTGTAGCAAGAAAACAAGTTGAAGACTGGATATGGTGGTGGTGCTGATGGGTGAATGAGACTATTTTTCAAGTGACTTAAAGTTGACGAGAAAAACCTTAAGAAGAAAGAATAAGAAGGTTTTTACCTATTCATGCATACCCATAAGAAGGTCCCTCTTCTCTTTACTTACACCACCATCATCATTACAATCATCAGACTATATACTATGGCTGCACGCCACTCTACCCACTACTAATAAGCAAGTTTCATTCAATGGTTCCTTTTTTTATTTTACGAGTTGTTTAAAAAGGCGGAGAAAATCTTTTCCGAGCTCATTCTTGTGGAAGCTGGCTGAGTGATACTTTCTTCTCACTTGTTGTCAACAGGCTCCTCTCACCTTTTGATATCAAAAAGCAACTTAAAATACATCCTTACTCTAATTTGATCTTTGTTAGTTTTGTGGGCTTTTCTCTGTGATCTATTCTACCTATTCTGTGGTTAGTGTGAACTATTGTATATTTACTAATTTAACGTATTATATTATATTTGACACATACACATAATAATATGTGGAATAATAAAAATCTATTTTAGTGTTACAAGGTTGCCAAGATTAAATAACTCTTTGTATTTTACTCTGATGTAGTAAATCTGTGGTTTAAGAAGACAAAGGGCAAAGTGAGATAATATCAAAAAGAGAATGTTCCTTCCGAGGCCGGAGACTGCAGCTGAAAAAACATTGAAAGTATTAAAAATTGATACGCTGTTAAAAAAAATTGGGCTTTTTTCATGGAGCAACCCAATAGTTCAGTAGCAAAAAATATTTTAATTATGTACGAGCCCTTAACCTTGAAAATTTAACTCCCCATCACACTCCCTAAAAAATCCTCTGGTTTTAAAGACCTAAATATGTAATCAAACAACATCTTCTGGAGTTCCCCTATTCTAGGGAAATTTTTATTGGGGTAGATCAAGCTCTCATTGTCTAACACTTTTTTTCCCATCTGACTGATGATCTTGAGAAGATATCCCTTGATCATCAGCCTTGAATACTTATTAAGTATTACACACTTTGGCCCGCAGGTGTAGTATATATGTTTACGTACATAAACACACCTGTTCCACATTCTCGTAAAAAACTAGTTCAAGCACTCCTACTCTTGTGAAAGATTTAAAAATAGAAGTGAATATTTTAAATTTAGATTTTAATGGATTGGGTTTTTTTAAATATTCTCCCCTAGAATTATGAAACCCAATATTCAAAGTAATTCCTGGACAACTGTGGCAGCAACATTTGTGCTTTTTATTACACTCTGTTACTTCATCATTAAAAGAAGGAACCGGAGATCATCATCGTCGTCTCCCCAAAAAATCTTACCTTCCCCCTTTCAACTTCCTATAATTGGACACCTGCACTTGCTGAATGGGTAAGTACTTTGAGTACACACGGGAAAGAGATACATACATAATATCTTAAGCTCTATTCTGCACAACAATAATATCCCGTGTAAATGCAACAATGGAGCTGCGGTTTATAGACAATGTCTTGTTTAAGCCTGTCTGACACCTCTCCAACAAGACATACACATGCATGCACACGCACAAGTGCACCATGTCATGCGCATTTGTAAAAGTTGGTAATGAATGTAATTAACATTGTATCTGTTATGATAAAGGATTAACTTTTTTACTTCCAGAAATCCTTTTGCTGTCATGACCACTCTGTCGAAGACGTATGGCGAAATTTATCTGCTTCAGCTGGGGACAGTTAAGACAGTTGTGGTGACTTCCATGAGACTCATACGGAAGGTTTTGATTGAGCAAGGCGCTGACTTTGGAGATCGTCCGGACTTTATGCGCTACAACATTCTGTTCAACAACGATCGTGGAAATTGTAAGTTTCATTTTGCCCCAAACAAATGTTCTTCTTTCTTGCGCGTTCATGCATTGTGATGAGAGGCGTGAGAACGAGCAAAGTTTATTGCATTTTAACTTGCATATATTATTTTAGCAACTTTTTATTGAACTTTATACCTAGAAGAGGAATGACTTGTAGCTAAAGAAATATTGTTGATTCCGTTAAAATCTCGTTATTTTTAAAATTCTCTAGAATTCAGTATTGTTTCGACAGTCAGATTTTTCTCTCTCGATCATATGTACACTCTCAATTTCACGTCATTGTCCCTTTTTACCTTTTCAAGACCTTCAAAAAGACAAATAACAAAACAATAATCAAAGTTAACCTTCAGTGTAGGTAGTGCACGCACCTTTATAACGGTTATGACTATGACTTTTTGTTTGTTAAAACTATATTGCTGCTATTTTCTTAGAAGTACGGTTCTTCATCTATCTATTTTACCAAACTGGTCTTCTAAATTTTTATTTTTATTACAGCTCTAGCATTTTGTGACTATTCTCGGGTCCAGAAGACTCGCCGGTCTTTGGCTAGAAGGTTTTGTCATACAAAGATTTATGGCGATAGAATAACAGCGGCAATTGACCGATCTGAAGTGCAGTTCATTAACATGATACAGCTCAGCCTGGAAAAACATGGGGATGCTGCAAAATGGCTCAAGTTGAACATCCAAAAGGCATGTGCCAGTATATTTTTGGACTTTTTTTGTTCCGAAGTTGTTGAGGACTGGAACAATGACGCGGACTTTGAACAAACGGTACATAAATTTGACGAGATTTTCTGGGAAATCAACCAAAGTCATCCCACGGATGTACTTCCTGGCTTGGCTCCGCTGTTCCGGTCACACTTGCAAAACTTGGCAGGCATGGGAATATCTATTCGAAATTTTGTTCTTCGTCGAATTGTTGAGCCCCACATGTAAGCTTATATAGACAACTTTCATTGTAACTTTTTCTCCGTCGTTCGTCTCTTTACATTGCATGTAAACCCATTGCTTTATTTTTTTATTTTTTTTATCAGGAAAAGGTTGGACAAAGACAATTTAGAGGATTTTGTGGACATCTTACTTGAGCATTTGGAAGAAGCAGAAGACGATAATACTTTGACTATGGAACAAGTACTTTATGAATTGGAAGACTTTTTGGGGGGCCACTCTGCAGTATCCAACTTGGTTGGACGGGCAATCGTAGAAATTGCAACTGTCCCTGGACTTTCTACAAAAATATATGAACAGGTGAGTGCGTGTAGGAGCGGTTAGCTTTTAAATCAGTCAGTCACGTTAAAAAATAAACATACTTGCGAATTCGGCAATTAAAAAAGGCTAGAAATATCAGGCAGTTAAAATAAGAAGCCGTGGCCTTTGTAAGAGATAGGCGGAGCACGCAAATTTGTTGTGCAGACACTCGATTCCATGTCTTGTTTGTATGTTAACTATAGAAGGCAAAACAGGGGAGTGGTGCCTTTGTTATCTGCTGAACTTGAAACGTAAACCTATACAAATCATTATTACGTACGTATGCAAGCACGTACTGCGTGAATAAAATATATATACATAATTTTTAGTGTCTGACATATGTTTCATTGTGTATCATGCAGCATTTCGAGGTGGGGAACCCAAATTACATTATGGCTGTGATTTATGAGACCCTGAGAAAAACATCATCCCCCATAGTACCCCATGTCGCATCTGCTGATTCCTTCCTAGACGGTAACTGCAAAAAAACCTTGATATTGACAGATATTATATATGAGTTGATGCTATTCATGGTCATTGTCATCCTGGATTGCAGTGATACTAGGACACTAGATCAACAGTCAGTTGAAAGAAAAAGTAAATAAAATAACAACAATACATTTATTTTTGGTCTCATCTTCAGGCTATCCGATTGAGAAGGGCACGATGATCATGATAAACAATTATGAGCTCAACACCAGTGCAGAGTATTGGAAGGATCCCAACATTTTCATGCCGGAAAGGTTCATCACAGAAACTGGCAAATTTTCGAAGCCAGCACACTTCATCCCGTTCTCTAATGGGAAACGTGCATGCATGGGATATCAACTAGTGGAAAAAGTAGCAGCAGACTTGATCCTCGCCGTCATCAAGCAATATGATATAACCTCAACATCAAATCCAAACATTTTGCCACAATGCTGTGTCGCCATTGATCCTATGGAAGAGTTGAGAGTGAATCTAGTTCCCCGGATTATTTCGTAGTAGTATTTTTATAGTACCATTTAGATTTTTAATTTGTTATCATTATTATTAATCAATTATCTCCATTGCATTTCAAAATAGTTTTGTCTGTAAATGTGCATGTCTTGTCGTTTAAAGTTTGGTCTTCTTATGCTCCCTTTCCCTTATCATCATCACGCATGCATACCTTCATATATATATAGCTTTACTAGGAGATTAAATATTATCATCAAAATAAGGGCAGCATTTATGTATAATACTGTGTTAGTATGGTACGACTTCACACTTCCATTTCATTTGGGTGTGAAATTCACAGTTATCATTTAGTCTTGACGATTACATAACTTTGTATGTTTTTATCTTAACGAAAATAGCATACTATATGAGCTTCATGTATATAATAATTAAAATAATGATATGATCTAGCCAATTGATATGATTGTTTATTAAGCAATAATAAATAAATAACTATATCTCCATATATTTTGTGAATTCGTGTGTTTTTTACCACGCCTTTATTTCCATTCAAAATTAACGTAATAATATATCATGATGACTCATGATTTGCGTAGTAAAGACTTTGATTTGTTTTTAAATGACGCAGGCTCACGTTCATATAAAATAGCCATCGTAAGCTTCTATAAGGAGAGATCTGCACCAAAATGATATACATAGTATAAAGTACATTCAGGCGTGATTTGCTGTTACCAAAAATGCTTGAAAATTAAAAGCATTTTATATTGTATACACCATATACGTGTAAAACAAAGTAAATGTCGTACTTCTTTATTCTTGTAATAATTTTTTTGACATCCAGTCCAGTTCTTTTCCTATACACATTCATGATATTTTGCATTTGAGCAAACATGTAAAAGCTATTAAAAAGGTTTCACTATTAACTATTTTCTAATAATTTATCCGTCCATGTTAAAAATTTCAACGCGTATTGAAATGAGCAATGACTAATGACTTTGATTTTTATTTGGGGCAATGCATGATATAAGCTGTTTTAACTTTATCTTTATCCCTTGTAATGGTCTCCAAACAGATAATGCAACATACAATTCTATAATTACCAATATTGTCATTACAGGTGAGTAAGATTTAAAAGGCACCTGTTTGCTTAATAATGTTTTAGACCTTACATCTGAATGACCATGGGTTGATTTGTACAAATCAAGCGTCCATTCAATTTAAAGCAGCATTATTAAAGTAGTGTTAGAAGTAGTAGTAGTAATTGTAATACTGAATGACTGGTTTTGTTCATGTACTCCAGCTCCGTCAATCATAATCCCACCAATGACCTATGTACCTTATAAAAGGAACAAATAAAACCCGATTCGCTGCAGTGCAATGGCAACGCAGCACTGTAAAATAGTAAAATGATTAATTGTAAGGTAGTATGTCCCCGAAAAAGATGCTTACCTCACGCACCAACCAAGTCATGTAGTGTATCTTGGTATATCACTAGTATGCCAAATAACTGCAGTAAAAATCGAGAGTAAATATATACAACTTCTATAAAGGCAAGGGAGTCTATATTTAGGGCAAAAGTTACTGTCATTCTGTTATTGCAATAGTTCTTTCCAAATTGACTAAATGCGCATTTAGGTTTTTTTTAAATCAGTCATTTATAGACTAATCTGTATCTGTACCGTGTATTCATTTTTCTTCTCTCTGCACTTGTTAAGTTGTATTCTATTCTAATTCCATGTCATTAAGGAAGGAATAATGAGGTGGGGAACTACGTATTAATCCAGAATCATGCCTGCTTAAACCCTTCCGATCCGACAAGTCAAGCTCACAGGATGACTTAATGATTGATATTAAGGGTTGTACAAGCACTCATGCCTCCCATATTTAAAATGAGTTATTTTCTTATTTACCTAAACATTACGTCAAAATTAGTATTGTTCAAGGTTCCGAAGTGTGCCAAGTGGCATTTGTTTTTTGACCGATCCTTTTTATACAAAAACATGCTCATCTTGTGGCCTAAAATTAACCACTGTGTATGCTATTTAACAGATAGACACGCATATGTATTTAGTATTATCAACGCAGTCATCAATCATTATTTCACCGAAATAACCTGTGCACCTGTAACTACTTCAGCAGGAGATCAGGATAGCGTATAACGCTGCATTGTACTGGTAAGTACAATTCTAAAAACCAGTGCAGTAGAGCAGATCAGTAAGATGATTGCAGAAGTCATGAAGGTACCCACGCATTAAAATGGAGATTATATCAAAATTTTAAATACCTATATAAATAAATAAACGACTAAACACGGGCAGGTATCACATTACCCCATGTTATATCGATAAAGCCAACAAGTTAAAAAGCAATTAAAATGGAACAAAATGATCGTACTTTTATTTATTAACAAAGACTTTCGCTGTTAATTCCTCGCACTGCACTGGAATTGAAAGATGTAAAAAAACAATAATAATAAATCTCGATAAATAACTTTTCAAGTTAATAGTAATAGTACATTGATTGAATCCCTGCTTTCTTAAACCCACGAATGAAAATATCTTGTTGTTTAGTGGGCATTTGAGGAATCCCGTCGATTTTATGTACACAACGACAGCGAAATAGTTGTCTAGCTTCACTTATCCTCATTTCGTATACCTTTTATTGTATTTTAGTCATGGAGTAGCTAGCTCACACATCAAAATTAAGCATTCAAAAATCAAATGGCATTTTTTATTCATATTCATGAGTAGTTATAGTAGGGGATAAGATGTTTAAAATGTGTAAATCATATCCGTCGCGTCGTTTTGTTGTATCAATGTAGTCCTGTGAATCATTTTATCAAATCATATTATAATTAAATTAAAGTTCATTAGCTCTATGCATGAAGAAGCTTATCAAATTCATGCCTCACAAATATACATGAAAATATACATTTCTGATTTTTTACAATTCATGTATGTATGCATAAAAACAATTTTTTCAATCCAATTACATATTACATCAGTAGGAGAACATGGATAAAAGCGAAAGGCAGGATGTCATCATAATAATAGTTTTAAGAAAATCCCGGTTTTCATTTTGTCGACAAACGCAGGTCGACCAAAATAAATGTGTGGCAGGTAATAAATGCACGGCGTTATGGTGGTTTCAAAAAAATATATAAAGGGTTGTGTTGTGCATAGGTCAATTTATCCTATTGTTTCAGGTATTTACACTACCTACATTATCCTCTATAAAAATATTGAGTCAATTAAAGTGAAGTAGTTTTGTTACCAATCGTCAAGCAAGACATGTCAATTGTCAAATTAGGTGTCACATACTAAAACTAAGTTAGTTCAGTCGGTAGAGCATTACATTAATAGAGTACACACACAACGATACAACACAATATCCAAAGGTGCCTGGTGCTCTCCCCTACCTTTATTATTTCTGTACATTATACCAATTTTGGTATAATTTTTAAAATATGTAAAATAGTTAGGCATCTCTGGCATCCAAAATCCTCAAAAAAAATCCTAGACATGGAATTTACTTACATACCAAGAAAGTGCAGTAATTATTTTAGATAGTTGCTAGTAATTTAGCCATCTTACTGTAGAAATAAAAAACCTTTCGCTAAACTTAAGTTGAGGCCGCACGTACCAAGTTCTGTAGAACGCTACAAGATGCATATGTTCTGCTCCGCTTGTTTCTTTCAACTACGAACGAACCTATACATTTACAATAGAAAATGCATTTCTTGGAAGAAATAAAATTGTTGGAATATCGCCTTTAAAACAATGGTAGTGACTCGTTTAAATTTGTTTCTGATAACTTTGGGCGGCTGAGATTTTTTTGTTGTTGTGATTTATCGGAATAAAAATGATACCAGTATAAAATTTTAGTTTGCTCGTTTGTATTTACTGTGTAGTGTGTAATATCACGGAATAATAATTTATGCAGGCAGTAATGGTTGTGAAGCAATTGTGTTGTAGTATATATTGAGTACGTGCTAAAACTAAAAATGCTGATAGTAGTTTTAATTTATTAAATATTTTTAGTTAATTCATCACTAATCTAGACTAAGAGGTTCCAAAAAGAAACAGAGTCAGGAAAAATTGATTGATTTGAGAAAAATAGGATTTTTGTGATTGAATAACAGTGAATCAAATGGCAATATGGCTCCCCGAATAAGGGTTAAGTTTCATGTCATAACATTACTAAGCATTAATGAGACCAACGAAAGCTTATCATCGTACGTGTTGCGCTCCAAAAAATCCCTGTGTCCAGTATGTTATAGATCTTTTAACCAATCCTGCAGGCGTTTGTGCGTATATAATTGTTGTGGCTCGAAATATAATTGTTTGGAATGCGCGTTACAAGATGAATATTGTCCAAAGGTTTATAAATTACATGTTGAGAATGAGCTAATGAAGAAGCTTCCGGTTCAATCCCGTAGTGCCCAAGTGATACTAACTCGTAATCCAGACGGTTCGGGATTCTATCGCTGATTAGTTTACAATATACTAATGATAAAATAAATTAATAATTGTCTTGTCAATGCATCAGTCAACGATTTAGTGGTGAGTACTCAAACGAATATGCCTCCTTTTATGCTTGCATGAAAAATAAAATTTGTACCCTTTCTAACTCAATTAAAAGATTGATAATGCTTTTGATAACTGTTCAATTCCATCAACACACATCGCCGTGCGTAGTTTACTTTAGTTCAGTCATGCATTTTCATTAAAGCTTACATTACAACTATTTATTTGCTTATCGTGTAAAATATTTAAAAATGCTTTACTTTCGTGTATGGATGCATGCATAGGTAATTATTAGTAATTAATCAATTAAAAATTTTACGCTTGATTTCATCGCCATTTCATGATATCATCAGCATTATCTATCAGATTCCATTCTTCCAATTCGAAATATCCAAAAATAATGTGATTTCCATGCGTAGTTTTTTACGCATTTACATGAAACATGAGAGACGACAGGGAGCTAGTAAAAAAGTCTGACAAGATAGCAAAATAGCGATGGATTAGACATAGTAAGTAGTAGAAGTAGTAGGTGGATGAGGGCATGGGCATGACAATACATATTATTTATCATTACTATCACGTTAAAAGGCAAGTGTGCTGCTGCATACATACCTACATACATAAATACATCATACCTCTATATACCTGTGGCTACTACATACATATATGGATGTTGGATAATAGTGTTGTAAATTGCATTGAAGTAGATTTGTAGGGCTGGATTTTGGTTTTATAAATACAAGACCCATGCAATTGATAAATGTGATATGATATACATAGAAGGCATCTATCTTGCTTCAAATTACAACTTATACAAAAACTCGAACCATTTTTTTGCTGTATTTACTTGCTATAAAATTATGTATTATGTAATGGTGAAGTTGACCACGTACGTGTGGGGAGTAAAGTTGGTTGGTATTTGGCATTTGGTACTCACTTTTTTCACTGACTCACTGAATATTATGAGTCGTTGTGTGATTGTGTGTGAGTATGTATTACTCGGGTTGTGTTTGTCTGTCTGCCCGTGTTTGTGGCAATTCCCGAGCGTTTGTTTTTTATATCCAGCCAGATTTGGAAATTTAATTTATAAAACGCACACATGACTACGCATGACTTAGTGTGACAATGATTAAACGACGCGCAATAAATTTGGCATGATCTCGTACTTTCTTGTTAGTAAAATTTCATGGCGTTTTTCAGCTGCACGTTTAAGGTTGTGTTTGCGAGAGGTGAGTTAACGCATACAATGTTCAGTGCACTGTTGTTAGTTTGTGAGTCGGCTTTCGGCACCACCGCATCCTTCTCTTGCTACTTTCTGTTCTGTGTACTTGTACAACTTGTACTACTCTGTTGTTGTATTATAGCAGTTGTGCAGGCAGGCAGAGTGATTTCATTCTTCTCTCTGATGATGATGCTCCCTTTTTAGTCCGTAATTCAATGTGTCTATCTAGTGGTGTGTATGTATAATATGTGTTGGGCACGATGTATACATACGTAGATGTGTTAGATGAGATGACAGAGAGAGATGCTGTGGCTGTCAAAACTTCACAACCATACAGGCCCAGGCCGAAAAAGCCGTATATAGGAATGTACTTTTTTTGCTATTATAATTTTTACTAGAAAGAAGCCCGTGCAGGATTATTCGTAGAATGCAATGATTAATATTTAATATACCGCTGTAATGCAGGAGCAATAAGTACTTTTTTAAATGTTTTGATATTGAGTTAAATGTAATTGACTTGTTGTATGTAATGCTAATGAATGAAACTGAACGTTATAATATAACTATAAATGTTTATTTTATTTTCTATGGTGTATGGTAGCGCCACTACTTTTCAGTTAAAAGATAATAATAGTATTAACTTAACTTAGGTGAGATCAATTGTGGGGACGAAATTTTAGTTTGAATAGGAATGTTTAATATATTTTAAACGCATGCAAGCATCACTTATAGCTGATTCCCCTGAAAATAGTGGTGCTACCATTTAATAAACTAATAATATTGTAAGGTTGAATTAACATGTTTTTAGTTACATTCGATTGATGTAACCTTGGTTCTAAGTTCCTACATGTATGAAAAATAATCTCCCATCATCCAGTGGGCTAACTGATTGGTGATAGGTAACCCGCCAATAAAAACAAGTTCAAAATTTGAAATCGTATGTGGCAAAGACCTGAGGCTAAAATGCTTTTTAAGCCTTTTGTTTTCAAAACTTATGTCACCTAGCAATTCCAAATCAATCATGAAAACAAATAGCACAAACAATGAAGATCGAAACAGAACCGTTACTAAATGCTAAATGCAAGTAAATTTAATTTCAATGTCAGTCAGAATCTGCGCTTATGTACGCCGCAGTAGCGGCAGCCACGTACGTACACAGCTACAGAGTTCCAAAATATATAGTAGATTGAGTACATGCATGGTACGTGGTATTGGTACTCGCTTTATAGCTATCCAATGCAATGTTTTTAACTTGAATTGGTGTTGTAGTTTTTTTTAGAAGTCGGAAGTTTAAAAAAGAAGATATTTTTTCATCCCCATCATAAACAACAACACTACCACCACCTCATATCATCTCCGCCTGTTGTGTAGTAGTATCGGGAACTGCATCAACCCACACGGCATATATTATTATTATTATTGTATTATTATTCATTTTATACAGGTTTTAAAAAACAGGATGCAAAGATACAATTTTTTTAAAGTGTTTGTGTGTGTGTGTGTGTGATACAGTAAAGTGTCTTAAAGGGAGACCATTCTTTTTTTTTACTGTCCAATCTTAAACTTCATATTACACATTACACTACTCTACACAACACACACTCATCATCATCAACAGTTAACAGCAGCAGCACAAAAATAATAATAATAATAATAATAATAGTGTACTTTGTACGTGTAATATACCATTTATTGCAACAATTGCATAGATAATACATTATACAGGACAGAGAGGTATCTCTGCTGTTCTCTCTTTTTCTCTGTGTGTGTCTGCGTATTGCTTTTTTTATTTGTACGGCATATTATTATTATTATTCTGCTTCCTCCTCACACTTTTAAAGTTACATTCAGTTTGTTGAGTACACTTCTTTTCGCAATATAAAAAAGTCGTCATTTTATCATTAAATTCATTCCAATTTATGTAGTTTTATTTGTATTCTATACGTATTCTTTTAATATTTTTTATTTGAGTTTGTGTATCACTTTATTCTTCTCGTCAAGTTAAAACAACAGTGGAGTGCAAGTAAGCCCAGCCTAACTGTCCTCCCGTCGTCATCGTCTCTACTTTTTGACTTGGTTATTGTCCTTTTCCTCTTTCTCTGTGAATACTTGCTACAAAACGGACTGATTGATTTTTTTTTGAAGAAATAAAAGACTGGTATAACGGTCTACACTAATCTCGGTGATTATTAAATGAGTTTAATAGTTGGATGTTAAAATTGTGAATTGTTGTAATGATGGCGTCTGAAATTGATGAGCCTATTTCCGATGCCGAGAAGGTTAGTAATTTCACAACAGTAATTGTATTTTAATCTTTTTTATGGTTGTACCTATATTTGTCATCTGAGAGAGAAAAAAAATTATGTGAAAGTTTATTGTTATTATTGATGAAAGTGGTTTTTTATTTTGTTCAAATAGGTACGAATTGTTTCTGATTTCATCTTACATTCTCCACCTGGAGAGTTCAACGAAGTATTTAATGGTGAGTCAATCGTCAAAAATTTGTCATGTTTGGTATACTTGGTTTTAACAGCCTTGTGACGTTGTGATCAAGTAGTTTTTTGTTGTGCAATTATGACTCATCCAGATCAGTTTTTATGTAAGCGTCGTTGTTGTGTGATTAAACTTATTGAATGCAAGAGGTTCGTGCTTATTTTAGGGTTAGGCTTGTCGTTGTTACCATTCTTGTGAAAGAATGAAAGTTTTATTTAGTATACCTATGTGTGTGCATTGTGGAATTATTACTACATTGCTAACACATTACTTTGGAGATATTAACTGAAGTGTTTTCCGTTTCAGATGTTCGTACACTCTTGAATAATGATACACTCCTTAAAGAAGGTGCTTCCAGGTACTTGACTGCTACTATTTACCTTTAAAACTGATAAATATACCATTCATGAATAAATGGCACACACATGGCTCATTGTATAATGTTAATTCTCGTGTGTTACAGTGCTTTTGCACAATATAACAAGGATCAGCTGACTCCTTGTAAACTTCCAGGAACTGACCAAGGCGTTATTATCACAGAACATAATGATCTTGGCTCTGGGCGATTCTGCGACCCACGTTCCAAACAGTCATTCAAGTATGATCATTTGAAAAAGGAGGCCACAGAACTACAGGTACAGAACTATTAACAGTTATAATATCAATAAACCTGTTTTACTTTAAATACACCCGTTGTCTCCCTAAAATCATTGTTTTACAAAAGTTATCATGTTGATTGTGTTACTTTTAACTATTAAATTATACTAGCCATGCGATCCTGATCGAAAATGTGAGCCATGGAGGGGTTCTCTGGATGATGAATTTGCAAATTATGTGTCTCAGCACTACCCTCATGGTAGTAGCTCTATTTTCTCCAAATCGTCTGGAAGTTCTATTACTTTGGTTGCTTGTATTGAAGATCATCAATTTCAACCAAAGAATTTTTGGTAATTATCATAATACAAAATATTCACTTGGTGTTGTCGAAGGACTTTTCTGTTAGCAATAATTAAAAAGATGATCCTAGTAATCATTAACAGCAAAACCCCAAAAAACTTTCTACTTTAACTTAAACCTCATTATTATGTACAAGTTTCAGCTTATTAATATAATTTAGAATCAATTAAATAACTGGTGGAACATGTAGCACTTTCATAACTGATTCAGGATAACAATTCGTAAATCCGCGATAAATTTGTTTTTGCAGGAATGGGCGTTGGAGGTCACAGTGGACTGTCACTTTCGATCCTACTTCTTCTGGTGACTATTACGTTGAGTTAAAAGGGGTGATCAAAGTGCAGGTACATTATTACGAAGATGGGAATGTTCAGTTGGTTAGTTCCAAGGATGTTAAGCTAACGATTCCTGTCTCAGTAAGTACATCCAATCAATTTTGTTTGTGCCTTATTAATTGAAACCACCCTGTACAGGTAAAGTTTATAACAAAACGTCATTTCTCTTCAATGTATTCCAGAATGAAACAGAATTCGCTTCCCAGTTTGTAAAACAAGTCGAAGCTGCCGAAACTGAGTACCACAATGCGTTAAGTAAGAGAAACTAATGTTTATAATGTTTATAATTTTTAAAGACATTATGGCAACATACTGTCAAGAATTCAATTTCTAATCCTAATCCTTTCTAATTGATTTAGGTGAAAATTATCAGACCATGTCTGATACAACGTTCAAAGCACTAAGACGAGTGTTGCCGGTAACCAGAACCAAGTTTGATTGGAATAAAATTGTGTCTTACAAAATCGGACGGGAACTTCGTGCACAATGATTGTTTACCTTAACTTATAAATAAATTACTACTGATATAGTATACTTCCTAATAATCACTGTTTATATACTGTATTTTAAGGTATGGAGGTCGTGTCCTACAATTGCTCCTAACACATTTTGATATAATGGTTTGCTTGCATTTGTGTGATAAGGATGCATGATGCATGGATGCAAGTTTACCGTTTTAAATACATGTTTCAGGTAGCCTTTTATGGATACGATTCTTAAATCATCTAGATTTTCTAACCATGTAAGGTTAGGTTAACTTAACATTGATGTAAGTATAATGGATATAATGAACTTTGTAATAAGACACCGAGTGTCTATATTATAATGCATGATCTTTAAGATATGCTATTCCTTTGTATCATGATTATAATTACAACAGAATAATAACGTGTATTATGTATGGTACTTTTTCCCCAATGAGATATTTTTTTAATTGATATTGTATTGTTGTCACTAATATAAATTTTCGTCTTAATAGTCTGCAACTGCATCATAGAAATCATTTTTGTGTCATTTTGTGACCACCTACTTAGAAATCATTCGGCAGTGGCCTCGTCCTTGCTACGTGCATAGTATATAATGCATAATATCCAATATCAAGAAAATGCAATGTTTTTATGCGATTACACTTTCTCACGTCGAAATATTGATTTGCTTTAGTGCAAGTAAGCAAGCAAAAGTAACTTTGCTAAAATATTGCACCAGGAACCAAAAGGAAAATATTTTGATGCAAAATTATATTCAATTTCAGTCCGACTTTGTATGTGTCAGTGTCAGTAGCAATACGCTCAAGCACTCCAGACATACGCAAACAACATGTAGACAGACAGTCCAGTTTTGCCAAGTAGAGTTTTGTGTTTTTTTGATGATGATGATGACAATTGAAGTACTCTCATGATACAAGTTTTCAGAATAAGCAGAAAAGTATGTATTATATAACGTTGCCTACATATACTACATGAATACAGATTCACATCTTACAGCAATCTAATTTAAATTAAACGTTTGCAATGCTACACCTGATTAATGAATGTTTTTAAAATGAATTTGGCATAAGTGAATTATTTTTTAAAGCATGTAATCATTTGTTCCAAGCATTTTAACTCATGTTGGCCTACCGCTACGTATTTTGTGCATTTGCATTAGCAGCTAAAGGCACATCTTGTTCAATGTGGAGGTTGCTTGGCACAATGTCAAAAATGTCGAACAGGATATGGAAAGGAAACTTCACTTGGTCGTCAGTAAATTACTGAAAAAATCGATGACATGTTATTTAAAAGAATGGGATAGCAATGCTGAACATAATGCAACATCAAAGTAATGCCGCTTTATTGAAAGTTAAAACACTCTGGTGACTGGGTCCAAATGAGATAGTGAATTGAAATTTTGCTGGGGAAAAATTATGTGGTTATAGTTGATATATGTACAAAAGTATGGTGTTTATCTTTAATTTTGTTATAAAATAGTAAAAACTTTGGCATATTTTTGAAACCAGATCTTTATTTCTAGCGAATTTGTTATACTAAGTCGTAGTATTAGTACACCAGTTACATTACGAATTCTTTTAGGTTTGAACTCGATCGGGTAGAACAGCGATTTGAGTGAGCCGGGATGGATTCCTGAACCAGAACTCAAATGGGAGCGATGGTAAATTTTATTGACAAGAAGTACTAACCACGCAGCGATAAGAATGAAGAAATAATTATGTCGCCACGTGAAGATATGCGTTGAGAGCATACATCATATTCTGGTTTCTGATGTCACAGCGTATTTACCTGGGCATAATGTGAGAACATAGCTTATATAAGGCTTTTACGATTACTATTACTCTACAAGCGTGAAAACCGTGATGCGTAAGCTCAATCGGTCTTATGATTATAACTGAATGTTTGCATTAAAAAAATTATAAATATTTGAAAGTTGATGCTCGGAATTTCGCATATTTAATTGTTGTTCAACTTGAGCGATGTCAATATGCCACCTGTTTGTGGCAAACATATCCCAGCGCAGCCATTATTTTTTTGTGAACATGAGCATATTAGCAATATTAGCATTAGCTTAAAACTTACAATAAGTTCAAAATTGAATTGTCACCAGGTATGTTTGTATATAAAAAACGTGAATTTATTATTGTCACCTTTGTCTTTGATTTGGTTCTAAATTTAATAGACAAATGCTTACACATTACAAAATTGTGTGAAAAAATACATCTTCTACTACAATCAGCTAATCAAATTCAGGTTTGATAAACAGGCTCCTTTCAGATCCTTCGATCTAACTTACAAAAGTACCGTTTTTGTTTTATTTGCGATATCTATCCAACATGCACCTGGCTTTTCAATTCAATGGAACAACGAGAGGTAATTCAGTTCCAGCCTGCCTATTGCTTATAGAAATTAGTAATTGTAGACATTTTTCATGTTTTCCATAATATCCAAATTAACAGTTTACTTCACTGTGAGATGAGAACAAACCCTGACAACAACATTCAGATTCAGACAACAGCCATTCCCTGACCTGCTAGTTCATACCAACAACCATCCAAAGTTCAATTGCATTTCTGAATTTTTCATATATATATATACACATATTTTATACAATTTTATTATACTGAACTGAAGCAAATATATATTTAGTTAATATATGTACCTTTCCATGATTCAACGATTCAACAAGGTATACAAAACGGTTTTATGGCTCAATTGGCAATGAAAAAATACAATAACAGATTATTCGGTATTTGTGTTTTGAAAAAAGGCTTTAGCTTTAGCTATCTCGTTTGCTGTAAGATAATATTTTTTATAAATATTTTGACAGATTCTTTTTTCTCTAACTTGTGAGGTTTATGGTTTGCCATATTTAAAGCGCATCAGCATCTTCTTTTCGCATTTTAAAAATATACTATTTGCTCAATTACTTACCAACCACGTATTCGTATTCGGGAGTGGAACCGTAAGCGAGTTTTTGTAACCGGTGTTTTCAACCTTAATAAAAATCTGTTCTACTTATCATGCTATCGGATTCGGATAACTTACATTTGCAGTAAAGATATGCCAGTATGCTGTTGTAATATACCGCACTTAGTGCAATGTGCAATTGGATACATTAGTTTTCAGTCAATTTGGTCTTGGTATGCGCTTATCCATGCAAAAAAATCTTTGACACGAAATGTACAATGGGATGCTTAAATTTCTGAAAATGTTTGGGATAACAGGCAAAATTGAAGTGCTACCCTCATGGTCCCCTTCCCTGTCATTTTGTTAATTTCCCGACAACATTAGAGAGGAAAACCAAAAACATTTAATGTTTGGACGGGACACGGGACTGCCATTCCATGTAGTAGCCCCCATTAACGTTCCTGTGCATCATGATCATGACAAGACAAGAATCGTATGAAGTCCGGCGACAGAGTTGTAGAAACGACTTGTCGGCAATTTAAAGGAGTCTTTAAGGAAATTAAGTATGAATAGCAATGATATGCAATAATCATAATAATAATGATAACTCACAACCCGGTTGTTGGACCAAGTTTACGATATTTCTGAAGAAAAAAAGTTTTTTTTACAGCTGCAGCCATAATGCATACAGCACGAAATAGAACATCAATAAAAATGAAGCTCATGCAGATTCATGTCCTTATAAGGCATGTGAAATTATTTTGTGCGTGCATGCATAATGCATATGAACAAAAAATAAAATAATTTTGTTCATCATCATCAGTTGTCTGCTGCGCAGATAATGCATATTACCAGAATCGTGAAATGGACCAGTGTACATCATCTACACTTAAAGTAAATTTTCAATTAAGCGCAATACTTTCATCTAAATATATGGTTTTTGAGTGAAGGTTCTTGATTTCAAGCAGAAAAACGTGAGATATTGAGTTGGACTGTGAGTTTAATTTTGTGTAAATAATTGTGTTTTGTTTTGCCCATTCAATTACACTATTTAAATCTACATCAAGTAGTGCGCGATATCAAAAATTGACACAAGTAATTTATATTCCCTTTTTGAAACCAGAAAAGTAGAAATATTTTTATTATACATACATGGTTCGGATTCATTTGCATGCAATGTGGTAGATACTACCATACAATTTTTTTAATGTATAGAAATCCCCCAAAATACAATTCATTTGTCAATATCAAAACTAAAATTTTAGTTTAGTGCAAACTGCAAAAAAGTAAAAAATATTAAGCAATTTCAACCTCAAGTTTATCCGTTGTCCGTACATTAAAAGTTTAGGAAAACTGCAATGATACAAAGTACAAACAGCAAAAAATGCACTGCCAGTATTTCTGTTGTCTGTAATATGCATTTTTACTAAAATGGCATTTACTTTGAAAATTTAAAATCAATTCTTACTTACTGTATAAAAGCTTTATTTCCTAATAGGAACTTTTATTTTGTGTTGCAGTCTAAAGAACAACTTTTTTTTGTCACAAAGGATGTAGAAAAGAGAACATACATGCATCGTATCGTTGATCGTAGTGTAGGAAAAAAATTCATCTCGTATTTATTTTATGAGTTTTTTTGGGGACTGGTCACTCAATTCATTCATGACATGATAGCAAAAGCCGGTGGTGGATCCTTCCTTCCAGCATTTTATTGAGTAAGAGAAGCAAGGGAAGAAATAAAACTTAATCCATTACATTTTATGGTTGCTTCTTGCTGTTTTTATTTACTCTCTTTCCGTCCTCCCAAGTGAGGTCCGTTGTCCGTTTCCTCTCTCAAATTCCCCCTTCTCTGCCATGCATCCGCCCGTTTCCTTTGTTCACGCCATAGGCATTAGCAGGGTGATCCCCACGAGATATTAGTCATTCCTGATATACATAATAATAAAGTGTTGTAGAACAGTGCGAACAAAAAACATGCGTGAAGAAACTCAGACAAGGGCTAAATAGAGGGAATAATGTGAGACTATTTAATCGGTACGTGACCATGCGAGTCACAAGATGCATTCCTTTGCTACAAATGACACGACATGAAATAAGCTGAGTCACCAAAATGCACCGGGTCTCCCATCATCATCATCATCACATTTCCTTCGTCTTTTGGATGCGATAACCTGTATACATGCATTGTCGATCAGCTTTTTAAATAACTAATGAGTAAATGTAAAGGTGGTTTTGTAAAGTTTTGACTCAAAACGAGGTTGGTAGTATTTACATGCACTTGTTCCATTCGTTTCGGTAATTTGACACAGCAGCAGCATGCTCATTTTTTTAATTATAAAAAAGTGCAAAATACCACATGCAGAAAAATGCATTCTATGTAATATTGCGTACATGTCAATAATATTCCTTTGTTGTTTGTGACATTTAAACTTAATCTATTAAGATAAATGAAACATACAATTGCGTTTGTGTTCCTCCAACACACATATTAACATCCATTAAACCTCAAAATTGCTGTAATGTTTTTGCATTTAATAAAATAAACTGGATTGGATATTATATTTGTTATAGTTATTTGATTGTTGTTCCAAAAGTTTATAAGTGAAATGTTGCTAATAAATACACTTCAACTGGATATTTAGCTAGAATACGGTATTTAATAAATTATCATTACAAATATTTTAAATTTATTAAGTGCCAAAAGTAGTAGCAGAAGGCAACTTGCAATTAGGCCTTTAAAATTAAAACAATAGACAAGATTAGTAATCTATCATCATGCCCACATTGCTACTTGAATTTCTTACCACTTTCCACGTACCGACACTATTATTATTATTTTATGATTACGAGTATGACTCCAACTGGATTATATATTAACAGCGGAAATAAAGCTTCATCCGGCTTAAAATTACCAAAATGTTCTTTATTTATTGTAATAATATATCATTTATTCCCAGTAATCACCACCACCGCACCACCACCAACCACTCGAGACTCGAGTATTATTCTATTTTACAATCAAGCGGCGTTCCTCTGAAAAGGTAAAATAAAATACAACAAAAAGGCAAACAGTATAAAGAAAAACGAGCATATTATCTGCAAGTGTAGTAGAAGCTATTAAATGTTGTATGTATGTATGCATGGTATCGTATTTATGATGCATATTAAAAAACCAAACAAATCTTTTGATCATCATGATACTTTTTTTTATCCATCAACACAGCAAACACACACAGAGCCGACTGCATTCATTCTTTTAGGTCTAAACGCTGCTGTATAATCTGATGTCGTGATACGGTTCAAAATAATTTTTGTTGATGTTATTGCTGCTGCTGAGTAGCAGCAGGAGTAGTAGTAGTAGAAGGAAACAATATCATCATCAAATCATCATCATCATCATCCCCTTCTACTTCTTTCACACTGCAACTTCACCTTTATGATAATATTCTGTTTTCTCCCCTTTTCTTTCTTACCTGTGAGCTGTTGTTGTTTCTTCTCTGCTATTCTTTTGAGGAGGGTGTAAAAAGAGCGACAACGCCATACTGCAGAATAAGTGCAGAGCATAGTAAGTAGTAATATTATATTACAACAGCATTATTATTAGTCATCGTCATGAGACGAAAAGCCACACAAGGCTGGTAGGAAAACCAAATCCGACTAATTCCTTGTTCAGTCTGTTATTATGTTGATGATGATTATTATTGCCACACACACACTTTACATCCAGTTTTGGGCCTTTCTTCTTCTTTTCATCACACTACCATCACGGACCGGCCATCTTCGTACCCAAAAGTGTTGATGGCGAGTCTGCTGATGAACATGACGATGATAATGGATGTGTGCTGGTTGATGCCGCAAAGATGGTACATTGACGGTAGTGGTAAATTACCACGGGTAATAGTACTCACCCTGTCCGTAGTTCGTGTTCAGTAAAAAAAAATTAAAATAGTCTCTCGTAAATTTGTTAAATAGAACCGTTCCCTGTTCCTGAATGAAATAATATTGATGTTTCACCAACTAATATCGCTTATCGTAATTAAAAATTGTTTCTCTCTCCCATGCATGAGGTATCACAATGTATAATGTTACATAGGGGCAACCTGCAACCATAACCATTTAATCTCGAGTTCGACTAATTTTGTAAGTTAATTTTCCCCAGAAATAGGATTAAAATTCCTCTTCCGTTGTGGAAAAAAACTCGTAGCTATAATAGAGGAATGGCTGCCAGATAACATGAAATGATAAAGACGCGTACATGGTTCTTAACAGTAGAGCATTCAGGTAAAGAAGTGTGTGTCTCAGCTAAAAGTCATGATTACATAGCAGCATTGAATTGCCTTTTTGTTGAATTAGTGCTACCATTTCGCAGTTGTTCTATTTCTTTCATGTAAAATGCGGGTATGCTCCAGCCAGCTTTTATTAAAATGGCATTAATGTAGGTACCCATTATTATTGGAGTTTTGAAAGTTGCTTTTATTATGCAAGTAATGCCTACTAGGTATGTACAATGTATTATGTATGCTGATATACGTATATATAACTATGCAGCTACACATTTATATATTCACGGGATATAAACGAATTGTTGGTTTTTTACTGCTGACACCCTTGATCTGGTCGGGTTATAATATAATATCATCATTACCATCAATACCAACACCATCAGTAAGACAACATCTATCCATGTAAGAACCTATCATCTTCATCTCTACAACCACCAAAAACAAGTTCGTTCGTGTGAGCTGCTTTGCACGTAAGACCTGTAACTTGTAAACAGATTAAGGTGTTTATCTAATGATTCCTGCAATACATATTAGAACAATTGTGATTATTATGTATGCAAGATATACATACATAAATAAAAGCACTTTAATGTATTCTTAAACAATTACATCAACTTTTTTTTAATGTAGAGTTCTAGGTGTGTAATATATGTGTATGTTAAATTATTATTGTAAAACCAAAGGTATGAAAACAGAATTCATATAATTCTGATTCAACCAAGATGTCAAGAACAGAATTCTTGAAGAATTAGTAGATTACGTAAAAGAGGTGAGACTAAGTTATATTAAATCTTGTTAGGAAAACAAGACGGATATTAAAGCTGAATGACGTTTATTTTATTTTATTGTTTTTAAATAATAACTTAAAAAATGACTTATTTTATGTCCAACATTTTTTGGACCACAATGATCACGACTTTAAGTGCTTACATAGGGAACATATTTCCTTGTCAGATATCAGCCAACAGGGAATTAATCATCATCCGTCATCGAATTCAGATCCATTTTTCGCATCATACGAGACATAATTTCGTCTGGTGCCAAGCTTGGGACTTTGCTAGGGATCTGAAATATGTCATTGAGAGCATAAAATAACAGACACAAAGTAAATGTATTTACGCAAATATTAGGAACCATACATACCGGTTCTTCCTCCTTCGTATCACTTTCGGGCTGAATTATAACTTTTATGTTCATTGACATCAGTTCCTGGAAAAACAGCTTACATGCGTAAGGGAGCTCCACGGTTGTAACCTTCAAATTCAAAAAGTTGTGAACAATTAAACACTATGCATCAGCAAACCAAAATCATAATTGAGATAAGGATCGAGGGAATATTTATATACAAGGTACCCCAACAGAAGTTCGTGCACAAAATCCGCACTTCAAATGGAGCACATAGTCCCGAGAACTGCCTTTTGGTTTTTTCGTCAAAAAGCTTCCACATTCAGTACAAAGAGGCATGCTGTAATAGTCGGATACCTGCAACAACAAAACAAAACAATAATCAAAAGAACTTAAAGCTGTAGCGAAAATATTTGAAGGGATTTTTTAATATTAACTTACAATAAAGAGCCGTTCCCGTAAAAAAGCAGCAGCTCCGTGAGCGATGGTTGAATCTCGTTCCATTTCTCCAAAACGAAGACCGCCTTCCCTAAAACACAAAATGAAAAATACACGTTACAAGGGTTTCCTTTAAATTTGAATGAAGGAATATTTTAGTTGTTCAGAAAATTTACTTTTGCAACCCGGCACTTGGCTGTTTGCACAGTTCAGTTACTGGTCCTCTAGAACGTATATGGATTTTATCTTCCGTCATGTGTTTTAAACGCTACGTTAAAATGATGAAAGAAATTGTTCGTTGTAAATTGTAATTAAATTTTTTTTAATGATGAGGATAACATGCTTCAAGATGTTTAATTATTGTTTACCTGATAAAATACTGGACCAATAAATGTTGGGCTGTAAATTTTACGTCCCGTGGCTCCATTATACA
>JAHZNC010003622.1:0-29402 GCA_027744095.1 Zhuqinia jingwanae | reverse complement strand
CACATTGGATTTGTACGTAGATAAGAGATTAGGGAGAGACGGGGATTGTATGGGTGGATCATGTGAGATAAATGAGATATCACGATGAGCATGAGCATGATGTATTCGAAGGCCTTTATCTCCTTTGTATTTTTTGTGGGCGAGGTCAGCCGGGCAAAAGGAACAAACTACCAATTCTACTTGGGAAGGTGTAATAGTCGAGTCTAGGCAGTTTCCGCAAGTCCAATCATTTTTAGATCTTGAAATTCTTTTGTATTCTTCAATTTGTATGTTGAGACAGTTTATATGGAACCAGATCTCGCATGAGTTACAAAAAATCATAGGTAGTCCATCATCTGGTTTTTTGCAAATACAATGAACTTCATCATCAGACATGTTTGAAGGACACAGGAATGTGTTGAATGGTCGCACCAATTGATTGTTTGTTTGTCTCTCCTTCTTCAATGTCTTCTGTCTCCTCCACTTGTGACTCCTTTTTTTTTTCTTCAGCAGCGGCCCACGTCGTCGTATTACAAAGTTCGCATTTATCAAAAAAAATCATTTATCAGAGAAATGGAATCCACATATCCATGATATCGGTCTGATGCAGATTTTACAAAGTTTACCCAGACTGGAACGCTTTTTCAATCCTCAACCTGATAATCTTATAACCATTGTCAAATTTCAAGTCTCACAAATTATTTTCTTATTTGGAAACGTGTGTTTTTATCTATTACCCAATAGAATTAGTCAACCCACCCAGCCATATTACAACATCAGTTTTCTGCTGTAGTAGGTACTGTAATTCTTACAATGTTGAATGCCATAATATAAACTGGAACATCGAAGGATTAGTATTGCAATCCAAAGGGGAAATGCTGCCTGTGTTATGGGAACCCCTCCTCCCTCTCAATCTTTGGAGGAAATTTTTTTACTTAAATTTGGTGTTACCTTACATGTTGTAACCTTTTTTTGTGAAATAAATAACCCGTTAAGGGTACATTAATACAAATACTGCCGGTCACCCAGGAATTTTTAGTTCATAGATAACTGCCATATATTTAACATGGTAGTGATTAGGCAAGTCAGGAAAAATCCTGTTTCTCAGTAATTTGATGGTCGCACCTCATAAAAAATACTACAAAATAGAGCATTCTTTTTTTCACAGAATTTCGAGTCGCGGAATTGGGATATAATAAATGTACTTCTCACGAAGTCCATAATAATACATTTTGCCCGTCCAAAATTTGAACCCCAAATAACATATATCTACCTGCATTGTCACTATTTTACAAATTCATAATAAAGTATTTTATTAAGTTAATCAACTGTTCGTAGAATAGAGAGAGATCGTTCTGAAAGTCTGTCCAACCGAACGCGGTGTACAACTCGCACCGTTGAAAGAAATCCCTCCCAATTTATAAATGCACGACGGAATATTAATTACGCTAATTTTATTACGTAGTTGTGGTACAGATAATTGGTTCGTGTATTGAATGAAATAAAAAATCCAAGGGGTAAATAGCATGTTACATTTAAGGTGTTAATATTTTTATCTCCATCATTACTTAATGTAAGGCCTAAAGGTGTATCTCTAATTGTATAGAGGTTCCAAAAATACAAATACCTCTTGGCCTTGCATATTTACAATCATTAATAATTATGCATGCATATTTGGATTCAGCTTTACTAAAATGTTAATTCCAAATCAAATGAATTTTCTCTTTTTTTTATCAACTGACATCCCGACCTCATTCATCTTCCATTTTCATTTCAAACGACTCTTCTTTTTTTTGGGAGGGGGCATACATGTACCCATGTATTTTTGGGTTGAGCTTCTAATTTGTATAGACACAGATTGTATTATATTAATTTGTATTATACTGTATAATTTTTACAAGGAGGCGCACCAAAAAAACATGGATAACTATGGTTGCTCCTTTCGCTTGCTACGATTGCATGTTTGATCAATACAAACTACGCAATACATTTGTGCATGGCCTTTTTTAAACCACCATATTACCTCTTTAGAAGTCCTTTTTAGAGTACCGTGACTGTGTTTATATAGTCTGAAGTTAGTATTAAATAATAGTCCGTAACACAACTTTGGTCTTAAAAAAAACCTTCAATTTAAGTTTTTCTCCTCAAATCATGGCTGATTTTGGAGCTGGTGATGGAGCACAAGATTATTTTCAAAATGACTATACGGACGAAGCAGTTGCAGAATTTTTAAAGGCTCGACATGAACGCATTGCTGCTAGACGAGCCCGAATCGGATTAGCAATAGCGCGGTAATTAATCAATTTTGTTTCAAACAAAAATGTTGAAACAAAAAAGTTTACAAGTCAACAAAATATTAATGTTTTAGAAAAAATGAAGCTCAAGTAGATGGATCAGATACTTCATCCCTGGATTTCACTGTTGGGGATGACACAAAACGCGGAACCACAAGTACAGGTAGTACTGGTGGAGGTAGTGGTACTGGTGGTCCAGCAGGTCGCAAAGGTGGAGGTACAAAAGGAAAAGACGGTGATACAACTGTTACAAGTGTAGCTGGTGGTGGTGGAGGTGCGGCGGGTGGAACACAGTCTTCTAGGGGCGTGGAAGGAAGCACTGAACTCGCTAACCTAAAAAGAAGTACAGCGGATCCATTGGACATTCAAATTGAAGAGAGCCGAAAGCAACTAGAGCAAATTATTTTGGATGGGGAAGCCCTTATAACAAACGTCAGAGTTGCGGCAGAAAACCGTGAAAAGTTGCGTCACATCAGACAATCAGAAGGAAAGAAGGACCGGATGGAAAGATTGCAACAGGAAGCCAATGAATGCCAAGATATGTATGATGCATTGAAGCCCAATTGGAACATCTCTGGGGAGAAAGCTTTGCCAATTGATTTGTTTGAAAAGATCAAAACTCAAATGCAAGCTTCCGAGGAACTGCTAATGAAAAAGCAGGATTTGATCACAAGTTTGCAACAGGAGATTGAAGATAATGATTTTGACTACGAGCAGAGTCTGGAATTGTACCAGAAGGATGCTAACTTGATAGGTGACAGGATTGATGACTGCGTTGACGACATGCAGGGTGCGTTCCTCAATGAGTTGAACTTGATTGAGGATTACACTTGTCGAAACCGGGAGGTATTTTTGGAGGAAAACCAGAGAGCGTGGATGGATCTCCTGGGGGAATTTGAAGAGATGGAGGAGTCCCATCTTGAAGATAGGAAGCAGGATGCGCTAAACAAATTCAAGGATTTGAATGAACTTTACATCACGGTGAAACAGGAATGTCGTGCTATGCGCCATAGATTTGAGGATGATTTACGAATTTTGATCCAAGAACTGGAGCAAATAAAATATGCCACTCAGCTAAACATGGAAAAGTTGCAGTATAATTTGGCCATTGTGCGGAAGCGATACAAGGAAAATGTGGAAATGAAAAATATGATGAAAAGGTTACTCCTCAAGTTTAACGACAGGTTTACCTCAAAGTCGAGAGCATTGAAAGCGAAAATGGAGGGGGGGAAGAAGGAGGCAAAGAAAATATTAAGTGAAATTGCCAAATTGGAAGAAAGTCTAAGTCAGTTTGGGAGAAAGACCTTACATTTGGCAATGAGCGACTGGGCGAAATATATGGACTTGTGGATGGTTTCAGAGGAAATGGTCCGAGACAAAGTGAAAAAGATGTTGGACAGTGAAAAGTTTGTTTTTGAAACGCAACTCGGCTTTTCAAATGCGATCATTCCGGAAATGACTTTTATGGATGATAGGCCAGAGGTCGTCAGCAAGTATGTTGTGAAAAAGAGTGCAATTTATGCGGAACGTAAGAACTTTTCTTTTTTGAAAACTCCGTTTGAGTTATTTCGCAAATTAAGTAAAAGTGTGGTTTTACTTGTAAATCTAGTTCTTCAACAAAATCAACGTGAATCCTCCAGCCCCTCCTCCTCATCTGACAGGGAGAAGAGAAAGTCAAAGGCATATAGTGACGATCAGAAAGTCGAAACTGTTCTCGATACCAGTGAGCAGAATGACGATTCTTGTCAGAAAAGTGCCTCTCTGTTACTGCTCCCCTCAGAGTCCATTGTACAGTTACAATTTTATACTTTATATTGAAATATTAGTAAAAAAAAAAGGATTTGAATTAAATTTGAAATATTTTGCAGGAATTTATACCAGGACCCGATCCAGACCCAGCTATACAACGTCGGCTGATGAAGCACGTGGCAAAAGTAATTTGCGATGAAAGTGGATTTTTGGTAGAAGAGGAGCTAAGAAAATTGCTTGAACCTTTGGTGGAGACTGAGAGGAACCTTGTTAATTTGGATGCTTTATTAAAGGTAACTGGTCAAACTTGTGCAAAGAAATCAGTTTCATTGAAGTTTTTTCGGACTTGAATAAACTATCCTTTCTAATTTTGCAGGCACTTGGAATCAACACGGTGACTGAAATGCAATATCTTGCTCATTTCATGCTAAAAAGATGTCGAGTGACAAAAGGGATCATTTCCCGGGTAAACACCATTTGATGTTAACCAATTAATATTTGCATTTTAGGGAACCCTCATTGGTGTGTTCTCTGTTAGATTGCTTCCAAAGAGTCTGCACACTTGTCGGAAATGAATGTCAGTTTGGAAGGCATTGTAGGAAAGAATGCCATGGACGACTTGGATTCTGAAGGATCTTCATCGCTCTCAAACTCAGTATCACCTGCTCCAGAGCCCGTGTCAGACGGTCAACCAGGTACAGAAATGGAGGTTATTGCTTCAAAGGGGTCAACAAGCTTTGAAGGATGCGATTGCAACGTACGAAATTCCAAAAGAGTGGACGCACTCTCAAAACGAGGAAAGGAAGACAAGGCACCGCCGAAATTATTAGGAGAGACGTCTGTAGAAATTCTATTTCCTCCTACGAGCCGTGGTAGTAGTCCGATGGATGACGACGATGGAAATGCGACTTGCTCTCTCATCGCAGAACTTAAAGGCATTGATAACCAGCAGCTAAGCTTTGGAAATTTTACTCATGACCCAGGACATTGCACTCCAAAATGCTGTAGTTTTGGACCATCTGAGGAAACGATTGCGGAAGCTATTGTCGAAGTGGAGGATGATGATGAATTGGAAGGAATATTGGATGCGGCAGCTGAAGAAGGTGATGATGAAGAGGAAAATGGGGAAATGGATTACTTGGAAAAGGGTCCATCAGTCTGTTCCACTTGTGGCGGGGAGCCGCACGATCATCAGGATTGCTCATTGTAAACGATTATATAAGAAAAATCACGTTTTTGGGGCAACTGGAAACATCACATTCATTATTGTGCTTATGTGCTTGTGTTGATTCCATCAGTATTTCCAGTGACGCCACAGTGCTGTCCTGGGTGGACCCCGAGAGTGTTCCTAACAAGGCTCTCAAAGAAGCGTTACAAAAGGTTGCAGCAGACGAAGCCTCTACTCAGGATGATGCCATCATCCCAATTATCAGCCTACCCGCACAACTAATTGAAAGTTCCGGTGAGGTTGTAACACCAGATGAAGGGAGAAAGCTTTCAATCACAACTGTAACAAACAGTACCGCTGGGCCAAGTACACCTGAAACCCCAGAAAATATACCAAACACTACCGGAGTACTTGGTGGGGATGCTCCTCCTCCTCCAGCTTTGGAAGGTTATGGGGAGCCTGTTAGAAGGTATAGTGAAGTTTTGCCACCTCCAATTGTTCCTGCAGGAGCAGAGCCAAGCCAAGTTCCCGACAATTTAACTACACAAAGTGCCACAAATGAATCGTCGTCACCATTTGGAAGGACAACATCCGGTGACACTGAATCCCAAGACACTGAGTCTATGGAGTCTATGGGTACTAGCAGTTCAAACGGGTCTACAGAGTTTATGTACATTGAGCCCGAAGAAGTGATTGATGCTCTAACGGAATTTTGCAAAGATTATAATGCAAGAATCACGGTGTATGATGCATATTATTATTATGATAATCACGCCAATTTTTTTTCAGAGAAATTTCACTCATGTAAACTTTTTCCCCTGCTTCATAGTGAGCTACCAACATTGGACGAACTTATTGACCGAAAGCTCACTTTTTTCAAGTACCCCAAGCAGTCAAGCGTGCTGGAATATTGGGAACGACCAATAGGGATCCTTACCTCCAATAGTGACGATTTGTGGGACACAATGCAGTACTGTTTTGAGCAGTTCAATGATGCCTTGACAAGTAAGAAATTCATTATGACATATAAAATATTAATTTTGCTTATTACTATTTTTTACCCTTATCATTTTCCTTGACAGAGCGAAACAGTATGGTAGACAAATTCATCACTTTGTACAAGCAAAACCAGGAGCTGGGCGTGTTGATGAAAAATCACTTTTCTGCTGCTCGAAGATATTCGTCATCTGCACCAAACAGAAACCCTGGATTTATGCATTATGGACGCTTTTGTAATAATTAAGTTAAAAAACACCACCTTTGATAATATTTATGCACTAATACCATATTTAAATTTCGTAGAAAATGAATAAACATTTAAAAAAAATCATATCTTTGTATTTTCCGCATATATAGATTTTTTTATTAAATCCGGAAACTATCAAAATGTTGACATGAATGTGCATACCTATGTGTATAAATGCATAGAAAAATCTTTTTACAATCAAACTTTATGATCTGGTATTTTTTGTTGAATTTTTCGTATGAATTAAGTTTAAATGTAAATAATCCCCCTTGGAAAAATATGACACTGGGGCAAGTTTTACTAGGATTACTGGATATTTTTAAATGTCCACAGTGAATCATAATGCCCATGTCCACTGTACACTCCATCGTCCGGATTAAGAAAATGGTGAACCAATTCACTCGCAATTCTCTCAGCATCTGCAGGTGAAATGGATTCTTCTCCCTCTTCACTCTCCCCCTCTTCAGATGTGGCTAGAGTATCCACAGTTCCCAATGTGGGATTAGTCTTGTTTATGACGCTTTGCTTTTGATTCTTTTTCAACTTCCAATCCTTGCATCCACAGTACTTGTGTTTCTTTTTCTGCTTCTTTTCTTTTACATCTTCCTCTACCTTGTTTTCTTTAGCAGCCATCAATCCTGAGATGCAGTTAAATGAAAAGTCTTGTGCCAATGCTCCTATATTCATTTCCTTAAAATAGTTTCCATCCATTTCAGGCACATATTCGTCTTCCTCTCCAGTTTTCTCTGCCGGGACGGAAGAAGCACCAGGTTGGATAATAATTTTCCCGGCGTCTCTCATTTTCTTTACATGATACAAGCTCAACTTTTTCATCTCGTCTTCCACTTGTCTTTCAAATTCCCTGGAATTCTGCAACCGGCCACTGAAGTACTCTGCCAAATAGTCAGCAGCGTCTAACGGTTGCACAGTGAGAAGTTTTTTGAGAAAAAGACCAATGATCGCCTGAATCTCTGGATGGGAACCCAGATACTTGTAATTATCTTTTCGAATTGCGGTTTTGTAACCCTCTATCTGTACCCTTCGCCTTGAAGGGATTCCTATAAAGTCAAAGTTGGTAGTGCCGTGTGGATGAATCCAAGCTCGATTGTCAAAGCGAGAGGAAAAGTTGTACCGAAGCTTGTACATATTGCTAAGCCGATCCTCCTCTTGAATCTTTCTCCTGAACATCTGCATCTCCTCAAAAGAACGCGAACAAGATGAGTTAAAAGGGGAGGCGGAACTTTCTTCTTCATTTGTGTCGGGATTTTCAATAAGTTGTTGCACGTACGGAGGGGCTACTTTAGAAGGAGCTATCATTGAATTTACTTGGTCAAAATCTTCATTTGCTTGGTCGGCGACCAGGAGCCTGCTTGTCTCAAACATAAGATGGTCAACAGCCTCCTCCGTTTTCCGGGGTCCTTGAGTCCTTTCCTCGGAGAGACATGCAGTGGAAGTCATTTTGAATCAAAATAAGTACAGCCTTGTCAGTAAAGTAGCTATGAAGGAAAAATGTTTATTGCGTTGAACCAAAAAGTAAAATTCTTTTAGAATGCATATGAAAATATAAGTCGTGTTAATATTATTTTTTATGCTTCCGTCGTGAGTAAGACCAGCCGTCGGCAAAAAGCCCAAATTATTGAACACAATTTTGGGGAAAATCATGAAAAAACACATCCATGGAAATTGTACATATGCATATCCTATCGCCTCTCATAACTATACAATGTGGAGTGTTTGAGGAAAACCCTTTCCCTTCAACCCAGACTATACCGTGCAAGTAATGATATATGCCTTTTCTGCGAGAGCACACGCAATGACGACTATCAAAACAGAGGTACTTTGTGTTACTGACGCGCATGTAGTAACAATATTCCTCCGTGTTAGTATCGTAATTAATGTTAATTAATGCCGTATTCACGTCCACCACATGCTTTATGCCTTCCTGCTCCATACTGTTATTGCACTTGCAATTTATAATAATTCCCCACGTCCGCTTCATTTCCATTTATATCGAGCTTTCCTCTACAATTCCCAATTGTTGTATTGTTTTCTTTCGTGCTAATTATGATGAAGCTTCATATTGTGTTTTTCTCTCTCTTCAGAGAGTATACTTAATTTTCTGTTGTTCTTAACCTATTGATTTATTTTATGCATGTGTATATTTATGTTTCATGCAGGATTTCAAATTGAAATATTTAACCACGAATTTTCTACAATGGCGATGTAGTCTAGTGGTAAAACGCTCGCATGGTTCAGATGGATTGCGTGAAGGCTTTGCTCGCAAACCTTACAATTCGAAAGTTGCACCCATACAGTTAATAAGGAGGAAATTTTTCTCCTGAACACTAGGTTGGTGTAGAATTTGGTGCAAAAGGGAAGCTTTTGCGTTTATAGGTTAGCTTGATGAGCACATCACGATTTGTCCATCTCCAAAATGCGAGAATCTCAGGTTCAATTCCTGGCATCGCTGCCAACTACTTTTTGCTTTCTTGGAAAAACAGAAAAAATGTGATTTCTCTCTCTCTTTATACTAGAATTAGAAACTATATTTTTTTTCTTTTTGTATTTTATATCTTTTTCTCTCAACTTTTTCATCCTTTTTATCATGCACTGCACACACACACACACATTTTACCCTTTTGCCGATCCACCTAACCCATCGCTTATGATATATTAATCCTTTTAAGACTCCCTTCTCTTCTTTCATCTTTCTCCATCCATACACATCACTACTGAACTACCTCAATAAACTTTCTTACTTTGTTACATTTCCATTCCGCATTTTATGGGCGTATATATGTATATTGTACATGTAACATACAACTATTATATATAACATCACAGTGAAAAGCCTTTGAATTAAATGAGATGGGAACTTCATGCGATGCTTTCATGTAGGTAAAAAAATCATACCCAAAAGTTATAAACTTTATATGCATTTTATATACAGTCATTATCATCATCATGATTATCATCATTCAGTAGACGACCAAAATACGGTAATCACAGGATATATAGAGGTAGCAAAGTGTATAGCCCTTTCCATCCCCATTATTTCTTCTTCTTTTCCTTTTTACATCGCAATGAGTGCAGTAGAAGCAATATACCTAAATGGACCATGCCATCGGCGCAGGCAATAAAAAAAAGTGAAACAAAGTTTTTCTCTTCACGTTCATCCCTTTTTTTCATTCTGCTGCATGGTGTGTGTATATTCTTTTTCCACTTTTGCTTCAACTCAAAGCCCAGTCCACATACATTTTTTTCTCTCTTTTCTATATATATCCAAAAAATGTATTTTTACCATTTAAACTTGTTCCTTATCGTTTCATGAAGGAACATGTCATGCACAACAACGGCATCAACAGCCTCACCATAAACTTTCCCTTTTTCCCATTAATATTCCATCATCGATAAAATAGACACTACACTCACGACACTCACAGTTGATGTTGCTCTGTTTTGTATATACATGTTTTATGTGTTTATTTTAGCTATTAGCTCACTCAACAGCAAATCAAATTAGATCTAAAAGACGTACAAAAAGCTATTATCATGGCTTTTGTTGCGGTGTTATTTACATTTTCAGTGAATATAATCATCATCATCAACGGTCTGATTGTGAAAGTAACAGTTATGATACTATATGATATATACATTGTGATGCGGGGCAGTGCTACACTCCAATAAAAGTAAACGGAGTATGATCAGAATGCCGACTTAAAATAGGCGAGAAGCGAATATCCACACAAAAGTTTGTACAATTAATGCCAATATGCTTGTTGATAATGTGTCAGCTTCCAAATGATACTCAACGTGAGATGAACAAATAACATGAGCGCTCAAAGATACATTTTAAGAGTATAAACATACATGTGGATCTTTTTTTTAAACATAGATCTAGCCTCTTTTCACTTTTTAGTCTGATGAAATAAACGGAAATAAAAGGAAAGGAAAAGAAAGATTTTTATCTTCTGATCTCTCTCCATTTCATTCACACCAACATATTATACAGAGAAAGCACAACATATCCCATTCATTCATCCAATAAACTATTCAAATGGCCGTGGTAAATATCGCACTCCCATCACATCACCACGCCACCGACACCAACGATCATTCCTTTTTGTAGTTGGGTAGGCGTATAACTTACTATGCCGTAGATCCTTGAACATTTTGTAGCTTAAATATGTACAGCTTTTATTAAAACCCTTTTACTTCGTGGCATGTGTTCTGTAAACATTGTTTACTAGAATATAACCAAAAATAAAAACCACCTACATATTACGGATATATAAATATATATTATTCTGAACCTGAAATGGTGTGGTGGTGGTGGTGCTTTGGTGTTGGATGGGGGAGGAACATTTCAACATGATTTTTGGTGGTGGCAGCTCTCTTTTCATTCTCTAGGGAAAACCCAGCATGGGATATCCCTACAATTTTCCATTATATTCCTCAACAACAACAACAAAAACGGGTATTTGTCTTATGTGCTTCTGTAGTCCATGCATATATATGTAGTCCGTTTGTTTGTCTCATTCACAAAATTTTGAACCATAAACATTTTCCAATTCCTCCAAAACACCACGGAGAATGGCGTGTTTTGCACGAATGCATGTGAAATGCAAGTAAAGTGTATGTATTTTAAGGTTATAGGTTATTATTATGTACTCGGAGAGAAAACCAAGTGAAAGAGGAGAGAGAATGAGAGAGAGAGAGTGAGAGAGCGTTTAGAGTGGATGTTGCAGATTGTCGTGTTCCATTATATACATGTTGAACCTGAACCTTTCTCTCTGGAGAAGACCGGGACAGCTACAAAACTAACATGATAATGTAAAACTTCTAAGAGCAGAGACAACTTTTACGCAAGAAAAAAAAACGATGATGATGGTAAAGAATGGTGATCATCATGAGGATTTTTGTTAGTTGAGCAGGCAGGCAGCCAGTGTTTTGGTGAGTGTATGTGGTCACAACGAGAAAATGAAGTTATTACTTTGTGCTTCACACACATACAACATACACACAACAGCAGGAGCAGCAGTCCACAGAGAGTTTTAGTGAAAAGGACTTTTTTCCAGATTTAATACTCTTCTGACTTGACTTGGTTGACTATTAAACTAACTGCCTGCTACTGGAAAAAGCTCTGTAGTAAGTATGCATGCATGCATGGATGGATGGATGGTTGGAAAAAGAAAGCCGACACAGTGAAAGGCACTACTGAAATGAAGAAGTAGAGGGGGGCATCAAATGAAAAGCAATACATACAAAGCACCAGCAGCTGATGAACATGCAGAAATGTACATGAAGTAATGTAGCAAATGTATAGGTTCATAACATTTTTTCATCTAAACGATGCGGTATCCTGTATAAAAAGTCCGAATGAAAAAATCACACTACACGAAATAACAATACAATATGCATTTTGGTGTATAAAAAAATTGGCTGGACTGACGACTGGAGGAGAACGTGGAAGAATACGCCTATGCAGAAGATTTTTATTGCATTTTATTCTGCTCCACAATATTTTCTCTCTAGTCATCATGATGATGATGATTCTTTTTTGTGTATAAGGTGATGTGTGTGATTGTGACTGTGATATAGATTTGATGTGAAAGAGAGATTGTCACCAAACCACGTACACATACACCCACAGTCGTAAATACATTTTGAGATGTTCATGTTGACTTTGGAATAGTATCCTTAAAATACACAGTTTGTTGGAGGAGATAAATCTTGATACATGTGGAGTGATTCTATCTTTTGTTTTTGATGTGGACAGAGTGAGAGAATTTTTTTAATTTCCCAGCTGTCACCTGTCACTGGAGAAAAAAAGAAGGGGCCACTCACTAGGAGGAAAATTAAAATAATTGTGATTGTTGTTCGTTTTTTCAGTGTGTGTGAGTTGGGTGGCTTTTGTTCAATTTGTGTTGGTGGTCAAGGCTCAATAAAAATCGAGCTTTCTTTGTGACGTGACTTTCGGAGAAATCGGGTACGGAACCGGAAAGCAATAAAAAGTACAGGTGTAGTCAGAGAGTTGAGGTGCTTTGAGTAGTGGGATTAAATAGAGCTTGCCGTAACGTTTAGTTTTTTCTTGTTGAAAAATGGAAGAAGTGGACACGATAACGGTGGCAGTGTCAGGAATAGACATAAACAAGGTTGAGCCGTTGGACACAAGAAGACTGGTGACATTTATCAATCATTATTTGGCTACGACTGTCTCATTTCTAAACCATTTCGCCACACAATGTGAATCCAAACTGGATCGAATGCAGCAACAGTTACATCGTGTGGAGTGTAGATTAAAGTTGCTGGAGTGTAAATTAGCGTCAATACCTGGAATACCTAGTACACCTACTGCTGAAGCTGCAGCGGCAGCGTCTAAAATACCGCAACAGCAAGCATCGTCAGCGTCAACCTCCTCAGTGGCGCCGCCAGCGACGACGGTTCCTCCAGTACCTGGTCCTAGTAGCCCTAGTGCTGCTGCGACAACTGCGGCGTCTTCAAGTAGCCCTCAACCTAATCCTAATCCTACCAGCGCGACAACAACAGAGATTAATCACACACCGCCTATTTCGTCAGAAAAGGGTGGGGGTGGTGACGTACCAGATAGTAATCACGACGGACAAGGAGCAAGTGAAGGAGAGAAATCTGCAGGGACCAGTTCAAGTGCTAGAGAAGATCCACGATATGCCAAGTACTTTAAAATGGTGACCGTTGGTGTACCAATCCCGGCTGTAAAACAGAAGATGCAATCGGACGGAGTAAATCCTGCACTTCTAGATCAATAACAAATAAATTTGAATAAATTAATACGCCAGATTGAATATTATGTTAGGACAACAAGGGTGGGTAACAAAAATCGTTCTATCATCATCCTCATTTATACATGGGTTTTCCATTTCCATCCGTCAGTTATCCTCCAAACATGTTTTTGCATCATTCCCATAAAATCCATTCAAAATAATCCGCCTCCAACCAATCGTAACCGTTTTGAAACATTAAAAAAAAACATTTTCCGGAAACTAACCTTCCTGCCTGCAAAGTAACCCGCAGCTCTGTATATCTACGCTGCTGCAATTTCAACTATTCCAAGAAACAGAAAATTCCATCAGCCTAGTCGATAGTTTAAAGTGCAAATTAAACTTAACTAACCAAATTTCTCATTATAATTTATCATCAGATTATATATATATGTATGTATGTACATCATTAGTTGAAATGACAAGCATTGCAATAGCCTTAGCGGTATAGCCTTAAATAAACTTTAAAAGTTTTAGCATTTAGAAGAAAAGTAACTACCAAAAATCAAAATGACCAGACCACCCTACTAATTCATAAAATTAAATTTCGGCGACATTTTGAGAAAAAAGCGATATTAATATGATTGATGATTAATCGAAAGACTGAGGTCATGCAATTCTCAATAATAATAAAATGTGTTAAACTCGTTAAAATTAGCGAAATATAAAAATTTTAACCCAGAGTAAAAATCAACTAATTTGTAGTGTAGTGGAAGTGAATTTAATATATGTGGCCTAAAATATATTTAAAAATGGGCTGCTAATAGTAGTATAAAATACATATAATAGATTCAAGTGTGTAGAGCTATTAGCTTGCTTTCAAAAATATTTTAATATAAATTCTCCATGTGAAATAGCTACATGTTTTTAAACAGTTTTCCAGGAGAAGAAGCAAAAGTATCAATTATCAGATCAGCAGGAGACAACTTGTACAGACGTCATCATCTTTGTGTTCGTGTCCAATCACTTTTCTTGTGTCGGGAAGATTAAGAAATCCTGCAAAATCCTGCAGACTTCTCTCTGCCTTGGATTCATGTATATGGCAAGGGATTAGATATTTCTTCTTTTGTACTTCTTGTGCTAGGCGCATTGGTGTTTTATTATAGTGTATGCATATTTCATACCTATTTTTTATGGATCACCTTCAGCTTCCCCAACTCTCTTGAAGTACATTATATTTACATAAGAAGCACAGTAGTCCAGTAGTAGTGTATTCTGCATTTTGGTGCAGCACACATGTTTTTGGTTTATTTTTTGCGGAGAAAGCAAAGAGATGATGACAACGTGAAGTGAATGTTGAAAAATGTGAGTACGCAATTAATTCGTTTGAAGGCAGCCGAAATTGAATATACTATATATAGTGACGTCAGTGACGTGTGTTTAGGTTCAATGTGGAATTAATTGACATTTGAAGTTTGAAGGTATAGTGCTAACAAATTCGTAGGATTAGAGGTTGTACTGAGTGAACTTCAGCTATGCTTGCTCTTGTGAGTAAATATTAATTGTTCATTAGATTTTAAGAGTAAAAGTCAAAAGTGCGTAAAATACGTATATAGAAAACTGAAAGCAGCGTTTGTATTTTGGAAATTATTATACAAGTGCATTATTTACACTTTTAGCAAAGTGTAAAATGTCAACCGGAGGATTTAGCAGTATCTTGAAGATAACTGACCTGGATGACTTTATCAATCCAGGGCAGGTAAAATTTGCGTCGGTATAAAAACACTAGGATTATATCTGAGAAAATATCTGTATTAAAAATTTAATCAAATATTTTAGGAGTGCATCAAACCCGTGGAAAGACCAAAGGCAGCCCCACAGCCTTCATCATCTGGCTCAAAAATCCGGATTGAAATTGAAGACGATGGAACGTACTCGCAAGTGAAAGAGGTAACGATTAATTCATGTACCGTGGACTGTAATATTTTAGTCACCAGTATCCATATATAATATAAAAACTACATCATTTTCTGTTTTATTTTCAGGGTACAAGGGAGCCACTCCAAAAAGTCCAAGTTACTTTAGCAGATTGTTTGGCCTGCAGTGGCTGTATTACTTCGGCAGAAAGTGTTTTAATATCTCAACAGAGTCCCGATGAACTTTACAGAATTTTAGAGCTCAGTAAAACATCAAAAGTAAGGGATACATGATCAATTTTAGCATGTATTTTGCTACGTTATTACCTATGTTGCCCCTCCCGATTTTCCGAAATAGTTAATATTTTTTCAAACATTTATTTGGCATTAATAGGACATTAAAGCCATAGTCAGCCTAGGAGTACAAGCTGTTTTGTCGATATCGAATAAATACAGTCTACCATGCCAAGAAGCAGCAGAGCGCTTAGCAGGTTGATTAAACAGTTTTTAAGTTAAATGATTTTACTTACAAAGTAAATAAATAATTTAAAAAAACATGTCTTAAAAACAGGAATGTTTTCCGAGCTGGGAGCAGACCACACGACTGTTGTAACTGTTGCAGAGGATTTGTCTCTTCACGAGAGCTACAATGAGTTTCAGGAAGCTTTAAAAAATGGAAATACACCAATTCTCGCTGGAGTGTGTCCAGGTTTGCTTCAGTAAAAAAATATTCTTGAATTTTGATTTAATTAAAGTGTTGTAAACTTTTGGCAAATTTTTATTTTGGTAGGATGGATTTGCTACAGTGAAAAACTGCACCAGCATGCCTTACCCAAAATCAGCAAAGTCAAATCCCCTCAACAAATCATGGGCTCTCTTGTTAAGCTTATTTATGGGAAAAGGAAGAACAATATTGCACCCGACCAAATTTATCATATTTCCTTAATGTCCTGTTTTGATCGCAAGCTGGAGGCGTCTAGAACAGACTTTTTCTTGGAGGAATACCGAACAAAGGAGGTGGACGTTGTGATAACGCCAATTGAAGTCGAACAAATGTTTTCAACTCTAAATAAAACTTTACACGATTTTCCGAGAGTTCCACTGGTTGATTTATTCTCAGTGGATCAACTAGGAACTCCTGTTCCAGGATATCAGGTTATGAGTCATTATGGATCCGGGTCTGGTGGTTATGCCGAGTTTATTATGAGAAATACTGCTATATCGATGGGAAAGGAGATTGGAAATACAATTGAGTGGAAAGTTGGAAGGTTCGAAAATACACGTACACCATATAACCTTACAAGAAGTTTGGATATATTGTATATTTACATTAGATCAAAATACATTTATAATGTCAGGAATCCAGACATTGCTGAATCAGCTTTAGAAGTTGGAGAAGGAAAGCCAATCAAATTTTGTGTAGCCACAGGATTTAGAAACATTCAAACACTCGTCCGAAAATTGAAAACGAAAACTAGCATGCCACATTATATCGAGATAATGGCTTGTCCCACAGGTTAGACATACGTATTTCATTTTAGTAACATGCAATTTCATGCAATTTTTAATTATTACTTTAGGGACATTTGGTAAATATAATTTGATTTTCAGGTTGCCTAAATGGTGGAGCTCAAGTACGACCGGACAATGTGGAGTCCTCACAGAGTCGTGACCTCTCCGCAAAACTTGAACAAGACTACCACAAGCTTCCAGAAGTCATGCAACATGAGGTGACTATATCCCCTGCAAAACTGCTGTATGACACACTACTTAACGACGATAAGCAGCTCTTTAGTCACGTGCTTTACACGGAATTTCATGCGGTTGAAAAAACTAATTTGGGAATGAAGTGGTAATTTTTTGCAGCGCTTTCGCGTTTACGAATAACTATATGGCAACATGGCTATTACATACATGCGGCTATACAGAAATAAGCTATATAAGTGAAATGGTGATGGTGCAACAAGATATTTATACTATTTGCGTGTTTTGGAGGGTCACAAAAGAAATAATTTGTTTTCCGAGAATACTGAATGAATAATGTGCGGTCCGAAATAATTGTAAGATGTTTCGATATTGTAATCCAAACTTGCAAAAAAGTTGAGTATGAGTATACGCAAATAGTCATTTTAAACTTATGTTATATATTTAGTTAATGTACAATATACATAATACATGCATAATTCCAAATTCCAATCAATATATATAATATAATCTTAATTGTAAATAATAATAATACTTAGACTGAAATATAGACTAAGAACTAAGTGAAATAGGTGTATATAAAGTAATATGAATATTATTCTACAGTAATAAAGATTATTGTAAAGTGAAACTATATAAAGACGAATAAAAAGAGTCAATTTCAGAGAAAAAAAACCAACAACAAAACTTTTCCTATCGCAAAGAAATTAAATTGGTTACAACATTTTCGACTTGAGTTTCTTGAGAATGTTACTTTGTTCCAGGGCGGCTTTACGTTTTCGCTGTAAGATAAAATATTTGTATAATTAATATAAATGCTAATATTGATTAATATTAATACTTTTGTGTCGCATAATAAATATTACAAACTATACGTATGACTTACGCTTGGAAGGTCCAAATCGTTAACTGCCAATGTAGCGGCAAGACTGCTGGCTGCAGCCGAAGTGGAAGCAGATCTTCCGGGACCACCAGTTTCAAACGATTGAACCAAGCTGGAAGCTTCTGCGAGAAGTGCCGAGGGTATTTCCAGCTTTATTCCGCTGATGTGCTCATACTGGTGCATCGTTGATTGTATTTCCATGTCACACGCGGCCAACATTGATTTCAATTCATACAGAAGAACAATGTCAGATCTGAGTTCGTTGAAGCCTGCTACAATATCTTCGGTGGGAATTTGAATCAACTCGACATGAAGTTTCTGCAAGATAAGCTCCAAAGCTTTGAGCTTCTTCTGGCCTACACTTCCTGGTAGCTTCATTTTTTGACTTCTAACAAACGCGCCAGCTGTTTTGAACTCGGGCCATTTAATACCCTGGAAAACTTCAGGTACACTGGCAGCTCCAAGACTATCACGGCCTCGAAGGGTTTGCAGAGCTTTTCCAGTTTTCTTTTTAGCTGACATAATGGCAGCACGACGGGATTCTGAGTTCTTTTTGTTCAATAAGTTGCCAACACCGGGTGTGCCTGGAGGAGCCATTGAAGTATCCGCAATACTGCCTGCGTCTGCTGCTGTGATAAGCTTTTGTAAATCTTGAGTTTTCTTGTCTCGTTCACGTTTACGTGCTTCGATTTTTTTGATTTCAGCACGAAGGAATTCCTCTTCCTCTACTTGTTCTTGTGTTCGACTCCAAAGTTTAGCTAGTTGCTCTTTTCTACGCTTCTCGTGGTCTCCATCAAAATTATAAGCTTTCGGATGATCCGACCCAGGCTCTACTCGCAGTCTATTGATTACATTTGCAACGTTGTAATAGCGTTCCTTCAAATCTTCAATGTTCTTTGTACCGTAAATCTGAGAATCCCATCGGTCATGGACAACAGTAAATCTTAAATTGAATCTACGACATAAGTCTAAAAGATGGTCAGATTCAGCTCTGGTCCATCCGTCATTATCTAAATGAGTAGCATACTCCGCGTCCGTATAATTCACTACTGCCGGTTCCTAATTAAGATTATAAATATATTTTTTTACTATACCACATTACCACAAAGACAAAATACTGAAAGAATGCTTATTCAATAAATAAATACCTTATTAAACTTGGCAAAAGGATAATCTTTTGGCTCATCAGTAATACGTTTCCAATGAAAAAACACAGCTCCGTCCTTCCTGGCGGGATTCGTGAAAGGTGTCCATTTCCATTGTCGTGCCTTCTTTGCTCCTAACTTTAACTTTTTCTGGTACCCTCCACCATGGCTATCGATTGGATACAACGGAGCTAATTCATCAAATCGTTTTCCACCATCAGCACAAAGTAAAGAGTACAACTCCCTGTGCATCCCTTCCGGCCTTTTTGGAGTGAATTCCTGTCAAAACAAACACGCAAAACCCGTCTAAATAACCACCAAGGTTAAGTTGGCCGGCCTAAGCAAACAACCATAACCAAATAAAGGATACCTTAGCTTTTACAGATCCCCGTTTTCGACCAACTCGTTTGATTCCATCATGATCTTCTTCTATCGGCTCTGAGCCGTCTTGAAGATTTAGTATCTCTCTGACGTCATCCATGATTACCCAAATTAACCAATTTCTCGTCTAGAATTGTCTTGAAACCTAAAAAGAAGTAACAAGAATTATTCCTCGTACTAGTTAGTTAGCATTAGCATCTTGTTCTTCAATATTCCCTTTGATCGGCTGTCACATGAAAACACTTAAACACTAATTGCTTGCTTACCAATGAATTTATTTAAATATTCAATCAAAATTAAACTGTCTCAGACTGAGATCTCAGCAAAATGGTAAATACAAACAAACTTTTATCAAAACTTTTAAAATGATTTGGAACTTTTCCTGGAGAAAACAAACAGATATGTAAAGTTTACATTGTAAACACATAAAAAGCCGTCTTTACTAAAGGCGCCGTGTTGTGTTTTGCCCCAATTATCAATGGCACGTACTTTCATATCACATTCATGCAAGCAAGCTGTTATGTTTTGCATGCAACTTCGCTTCAAGCAAGCATTCGATTCCATGAAGTCATCCAGCTTATTTCAAAGCAGATGCTTTTATCAGCTGACAAGTATTAAAAGTAATTTTGTCCCCGCAAATTTTGTAGAGCTGAAGTTAAAATTTTGTCGGTACTAATAACATATATAATTAAAGTTTTTCAAGAGTTTAAATATATCATTTAGTACTAATAAAAGTTATTGAAATGGCGGAAACTGACTCTCCGAATTTGCTGCAAAATGAAGAAGCTGTTTCATCCAGCCCTGACGTTACAATCAGTCAAAATCCTAGTAAAATTATTACAGCCGAACAACGTGCTCGTATGGAAAGGAATCGATTGGCAGCTCAAACGCGTTTGAAAGAAAAGGCAGAAGCAATGGGGGAAATTTTAACTGCCTATGGGATTCCAACAGATAACCCACAATCGTCCTCTGGAAGTGGTCAAACGAGAAAACGTAAAAAGGAGTCTCAATTCATGACAGACCTTAATAAAGTAGTCAGTGAAGGTTCAATTGTAAGAGTTCAAGGCACCAAACTTATAGACACTGGTGGCGGTTTCCTGATTGAAGAGAAAGATCTTGTGGATCAAGAGGAAGCAGAGAAAGTAATTGTGCCACATGAAGCACCATACATTCCTACAGATGTGCCTGTCTGTATGGACTGTTCCAAGGAGTTCCAAGACTCATTTTTGTTTAAAGCTTATGAGTATCCTAATATTTTGATGAAATTTACTAGTATTACTGTATATAATACTCCAATTTTAACCAAGTCATATTAATTTTTTATGATTTTTTAAAAGGTGGAAGAACGTGCAATTGAAGTTTGGGGATCTCTGGACAAAATAGATGAGCAACAAGATGTACGAGAAGAAAATCGTATGAAAACGAAAATTAAAAAGTATAACAAGAAAATGAAGGATTTGCGAATGTCAACCAGAAGCAGCTTGTACGTCAAGGATTTTGGACCTCACGAACATGTCTGGGGACCTGAAGAATGTGTAGACGAAGATGAGGATCAATACAAACATGTTTGCACCGAGTGTGGTCAGGAGGAAATATTTGAAAAAATGTAAACTAAATTAATATTTTTTTAGCAGATAATTACTTCATTTGAAGTCAATTTGTGTTATTTTAACTATTCATACACACACAACATACGTGTATTAATCACGAAATTTTATCAGTATTTGTCACGAATCGTGTCCACGATAAGTGTTTTAAAGAATTTTAAACCAGTGCACCTTCCTTTATACATTACCTTTTAAATTAAAAACATATTAACACGTTTAAAGGAAATGGAAATATCACACTTACAAATTGTAAGTTGAATTTTTTTGTACACATACATAAAAAGTATTTTTTAAATTCAGAAACGGAAAATAAATGCTCTTGAGTACAAACTTCGTTTGCCCAGACACAATTTCTTATTCCATTTGACTTTTCATGTGGAAAAATCTGGTAATAGAAACATATGTACATATCCTTTTATTTATACAATCTCAAATTGAAACTCAACGTTTCTATACCAGAATAATATTTGTCATGTTGAATAGTGCACGGTAGCGAAAAACTAATTCGTTTGTGATATACCAAAAAAATTTACCAGTTCCTCAAAAGTATATCATGATCTCATGAGATAATAGTAAACATCTCCATTTCCGTTGCTTGTTTTCACGGTTGACGGACACGTAACATCATCACTCAGCATCATCCATGCATAAAAGGCAATATATACACATAGCTTCAATTTTCTATATTTTCTCCGGAAACAGTCGCATCTTTCTTCACGCGATTTGCTTCTAGCAATCATAAAGTTTTAAGCAAATTGTAAAATGTAGTGTAGTGTATCATGTCGTTTTATTCTTGACTTGTTTGAAACCTGTTACGTATACACGTAGGGATGTGAGCTTTCTTTAGACAAGTTTATATATAAGAGGCAAGAAATCTTATAATAGCGTACATATGTATTTGCTTGTGTGAGTATTTTTGATCTTGTCTGTCTGTAGTACTGATGTCATGTTGTGTGCATTATGCTTTCACCCGGAGACATGTATGAACTCATCATCTTCTTCTTCACTGTATGAAACAAGCCGTGAAAGATAGAATAAAGTTAAATTGGTTGTAAATTTGATTCTGATATGCCTGCTTCTATTAACGCATGAATCCTTGTTATTTTGCTACCTCTCCATTTTTGTGCAAGACCATGCGCCGTATTACTTAAACTAGAATACGTAATTAAATTATACTATTTCAATTAATTAGAATACGGAGAGATATCTAACCATTTTATGAACTGATTCTCCATGTACAAGCATCATCAATAATAATGGACTCGATGCTCTCCCATGCCCATTCCCCATCATGACATTATCAACCGTTAAAGTTAATGCTGCACTCACTTTTCCCCTCATTTAACTGTATGCATTGTGTACAACTATCATATATGATGTAGATATTTGAATTCGTGAAAGTTGATGATACAGTAATGGTGTTTACCTGCAAGAACCTAACAAACTTTCCATACAGGCAGTTGATTTTTTTTTGTATTGGTGGATGATGTACTCCTGACTCGTAGCATTGCAAATTTTTTCTTTCGCAGTAATTATAGCGAGACATCGACATCACTATTTTCAGTTGTAGTTATAATCACTCGTCTTGTAGTTGCATCCATACAACTTTAGTAATTAGTGCGTATAAGGAATAAAGGCTGGGATAAGTTATCATGAAAGTGCATATTGGAAGAATTGCATATTACCGTATCCATCTTTTTAATTGCCCTTGATCAATGTTTGATTAACTTCATACAAGTTGGTATGTAGTTTTTTTTAGGACGATTGGAATTAAATTAATGGTATTCGAGATGAAAGGGCCAGTTGATGGTCGTTCCATTCTGTGAAACGGTATTTACCGACATTCTGTAGATACGACGTATTAACGGATACGGTACAAGTAAGAAAAGAAAACAAGTAGACCTACACACATAGTTAGTGCTTTGGTTTTGATAATAGATTCAGGACACCGACTTGAATCTCAATCATTGGCGAGATCTATATATTTCACAAGTTATCGATGATGTTTGAAACTAGTTGTGTCTCCAAAATTCAATTAGTATTGTATAATCCATATTCGTAAATTTTGGCTCTCGTTCAAGCGAAAGCGACCAGGTTGAAGTAGTTAAGTTGGATTTAATTTTGGATAGGTTCACAATTAAATTTGGCAGCTGCTTACTTTTTCGTATTATCCGTATCTCATATAATCATCATCATTATATTATTGATAAGACACTAGAATTTTTGAAGAGAAAGAGAAGTAGTTATTTTATATAGTGTTAGTTTAGATTCATTGTCAGTATTGTTACCGAATTGGTTTGCTATTTTGATTTGCTATTTTGATTGTTGTCCTTAAATATTTATCTGATTGTTTACACCAGTTGTTTAGACTGGTGAAAGTGTTTTGTATTGAAAACCATCTGTATACAGGTGAATATGATAACACTTGCGGGAGGTGACTTTCGTGAAATAAAGTTGAATCTAATCTAATTGTTCTTTTCAATTTTCGCCTTCTAGTGAAATTATAAAGAAAATATCAAGAATACAACATACCCCATATACCTGTAGAGATTTCCTTACAAATTCATTTTCCTATTAACTGATATATTTTGCTGGGAAAATTTACAACGACAGAGTCAATGTAGTTTTTAGGAGTATGTTAATAGTGTTGGAATACATACCTACCATCAACCATGTAGGTACATATGTATCTGTATGTATGCATGTGTGAGTTGTGGGTTTGGAGGAGAAAATTCGAGCTCGAAACCAGTTTGCTCATATTCACCTCACCAAGAGGAAAAAAATGCTTGCTTTTTTGCGAAGATTATATATCTGTATTTCCTATATTTGCTGACTAGTATGCGCATAAAAAAGTGGTGACAACGTGACACAAGTCAGTGCGTGAGTAGAGGAAGTTGGATAGAATATCAAAAAGTTGTATGTTATGTATGCTACAAAATGTGATCTCACTGGTGAAAGGTTATATATCATTCCTTTCAGGCGACAGGTATACATACAAAAGGGAGGATGCTGCTGAATGAAGACTGAATGCTTCAAAAAAAAATATCAAATTGCCCAATTGGCACTTCATCTTTTACCTGCTTTCCAACAATTTGGCTTCTTAGTTGAGTTTTGAGTTATGTGAAACTTGTGTGCATATTCTAGATAATATGGTTTGATTATGATTATTGGTAATTGGTATAACATTCTATTTTGCTTTCAAAGATAATAATAAACGAGTAAAAGTTACAGTAATCTAGAAATGATAATATGCATAATACATCCATCTTGACTTGAAAATGTGATTTTTCAACTTGTTCAATAACCCGTCAAATCTTCAAGCCAAGATTGGTGACAGAGATGTGCTTTCGGAAAGTTCTTGAATCAAATTGTCAATTCGAGTATGTGGAGCATCAAATCAAGCACATCTATTGTACATAATAATGTATGTATATGTGAATCCGTCAACACATTTTCGATTTCCTTTCTTCAGAAAATGTCATTTGATGTATTACTTTTAAGTTACAAAAGTGTACGTGACCTGATTTTACAAGTGTCAGAAAACTCAATTTTTATTTATTATAACTGATACGCAAAGTTTTATGTGTACTTTTTTTACATGCCCACACACACATACACATAATGCACATTGTCGTTTGATCATTTGTCAATGTTGTACTAAAAAAAATGCAAAAAAAAGTAATGTCGAAATTGAACAAGCAACTTTTTGATTTGTGTTTTGTGGCTTTGCCTTAACTTGCAGAAACGTAACAAAGAAAGTACCACCAACATAGCCAGAAAGACATATTTTTTTATCTTTCACTGCGACACGAAATTGAATTCTTATATTTGCCCCCAGGGAATCAATCTTTCCCCTGAGAGTGTGGTCTGGGGTCTGTATGTCATCTTCACTGACTTTTCTTGCGTATAAAAGGATTTTTATTATTGTGAAGGAGCATCAGAAAAAAAGCAAACAAGCAGGGTAATTGATTGAAAGTAAATGGCACAGAGATCAACAAAGTCGTTCGTTATTGACAGAAGGCATATAAAAAGACGCCATGAATCTGACACTACATATATATCAGTCTACTAGGTACTGAATAAAACGGATGTTGTGCAACTTTATGCTTATCATGACTATGACTGACTTGACTTTTTGGATGCGAATAATCCATAGGTAGGAATACACATACTAGGAACGTATATGATGCAAGGATATGTACATGTTTTCAGCAGCCAGATTTTTAAAGTGGCAAATGTAAACGGGATTAAGATGGGTACTTCAAACAACCCTTCAACTGAACCCAATTTTAAAATACACATCAACCACATAAGCTCATTTATCTGCCACTTTTTCGCTCACTTTTTTTGCACAAAAATTTATAATCTTCTTTTTGTTCCTCTTCTACCACGTCGTAAACATAAGTCTTTTGTGTCACGTGAAATGTTACATTTTCATCGGGATCCTCTTAAAGCTTAGTGAAAACTTTTACTTTTGCAACAACATTAAGTAAAATATAAGGACATCTTCTGAAAAATAATCAAGTTATTTTTTGTAGTATATACATTCATATTATGTTGCCTTATCTCTGCATCTGCCCGGCACACTTTTGTTCACAGTTCGTCTCACCACATTAGTATGTATCATCAAAATCAGCATCATCATCATCACGACGATCATGGCATCGTGATGAGAAAATGTGGTTGGCGGCTGGCGGTGAGGACTGAGGAGGATATAGTGGAGTAAGTGAAAAGTAGAAGAGATGGATGGAAGAAAAGTGCTTCTCTGCTGCTGATGGCAATGTGTTTACAATCTAGTTTGTGTGTACGTATGAAGCCGGCCTTTTCCTTCTCTTTTCTGTTACAGCCGCTTTCCCTTGCTCGTTATTAATCCCTGAGTAATGAAGACGAATTGGAAAGTGCTACGGGATATATTGAGATTTACTGCTGATACCGTTAGAAGCAAAAGGGTTGTTTGTTACGAGAAAAGTGCGGTTGGATGGTTTTGTTGGTTTATGGCTTTGTACGACAAACAACAAGGAGGATGGTTCACAAAGAAAATAGTGTGCTCGGTGTGCATGAGTAAACGGAGGATATACATACTACAGACATTTTTGGAAAGTTAGTTTATTGTACCGAACACTTTTTCTTTTGTGCTCATGTTGGTGAAATAATGAGCCTTGTTTACATGCATTTTAGAGAAAACCGTTCATGCAGACTGTCATGCTCATATTGAACTAGATATGCGGGTATTTTTCGTAAAAGTACATCCTTAAATAGTTCTTAAACACATTATTACAACAAGAATGATTTTTTAAATTTAATTGTTATAATTTTCAAACCAACACTAAAATACAGAGCAACACAGAACAAGGGACAGAAACAAATTCAATTTCAAATTAGGATTAAAACTTACATTAATTTAAAACACGTAACACAAAACAACTATAATAACTGGAACACAACACAAATAATAATTATTATTGAAAGTAAAGGAGCAAAAAATTTAGTTCAAGGAACAAATATACTCCCAAGAGTATGAATCCCTTGCAAATCTCCTGATTATTGAAGGTAACCCACTTCGTGTACGGTAGGTAATCACTTTTAAGGATGGCAACAAGTTCCAAATATTTGACTTTTCTTTGGGGTCACCACTAGCGTTCCCCTCTCCGTCAATGTAAATCAGCTTTCTCAACTCATTGGTAATGGTTTCATCCACTTTCATGGTTTCTCCGTTGTTCACCTCCTGTTGAGAACTATTCCATTGCAGAAGGAACCGTTTCTTTGCGTTCTGGCATTCCCATATGTCAAGATGTTCCAGAGAAGACAAGCTTGTCATAAATTCATAGTTCATACGAAGAGTATCTTTGAGGCGGAGGAGAAGTAGAGATGAATCCATAGGAAGGACATCTTTGATTGATCCAACCAAATAGTCATCAGGTGCCTCGCCAAGATATCCGAAATCCAGGTAGAGAATTTGAAGAGGTTGGAGCAGTTCAAAAAGCTGTGTAATTTTAATGGAGCATCTTAGAGACATTGTCAATTTTCGGAGTTGGAAAGCATTTAGGCCATGCAGCAGATCCTTTAGTGCTGGAATTGAGTTGACGTGTTTCAGATGAATTTCTGTGAGATTAGTTAGTAGTGAACCATAGCCCTCCCTCCAGGAAGGTAGATCAATTTCCAGTTTTTTCAGTTGGCCTGCATATGTTGTTATGAATTTATCCTGAAAATTGTCTGGTGTTGGTGGAACTTGACTAAACAGCTGCTGAATGGCTTCAGGGTGGGTTTGAAAGTATTCCACAATCGCATCTTGGCCTTCGGGGAGGTTTAAATTTTGTCTCTCAGCAAGATCCTCTTCCATGGGCTCCGTTTCCATAACAAGGTCAAAAATAAGTGATTCCAGGTGAGAAAGTTGTGGGAGTGAATGAGTTTGCATGTACTCCAAAAGACTGTTGTCGTCTACATCACAAGCATCCAAAGCTCCGTTCATGTGAAGGGACTTGACATTGGGGAGATTCACCAAACTTTTGTTTATTCCTTTGTAAAAATCCAAGGCGGAAAGAGAAAACTCATAATTGGCAAACTCAACATGCCATAGATGAGTACCAAATTTTTTACACAGATGAGCAGCTCCTTCCCAAGTGTGATCAATGGCTTCATCCATGTAATCCCAAAGGTCACCACAGCTACCAATGCGAAGAGTCCGGCCAAAGAACGGGTTCCGTGAATGGCCATCCATTGTAGCCACGAAATCAGCGAACTGCTGTCCATTTACGAATGCAATATCGTCGTATATTTTGGTCGATAGTGGAAGATAGTTGAAACTGGACTGCACTGTACGGTAGTTTTGTTCATCAAAGGGGCGAAGGGATGGATGTTCCTCGATGAAATTGTCAACACTGTAACACCATTTGCTACAGACAAAACGCAAGTTTAAGAGGTCAGACTTGCGGAGATCCTTAAATATATGGGGCAGCACCTGAATAATAATAAGTAATCATGGATAAAGACAATGTGTACATGCTCATTTTATGCGTTTGCTAATTGTCTTTCATTGTAGTAAATTGTAATTTAATAATAATTTTACCAGTTCAAGCATCCAAGTTTGTTTTTTCTTTTCAAGAATATTATCAAAGAATGGGAAAGCGTTGCATGCGTTCAGAAGATCCTTGGAATTGCCCAGATATCCCAGAATCATTTCCCAAACCTGAAAGCGTAGTAGCATAATTAAGCAACGTCTGACTTCATTTTTCTGCTGTATTAAGTACATAACTAATATGGTAAAGAAACATCACTTACTTCCACTGGTAATCCAGGTAGACCTTCTTTATAGTCGAGTAGAGCTTGATTTTGTGAAGACGAGGGTGCGGAGGGTGTACACGCACCTTCTTTGGAAGCACTGCACAACATAATGAGGAGACTTATTATGAGGATATATAAAAACGATGTAGGATCAGTCAGATTTCCAAATTGATTTTGAATCACCACCAAATGAAACTGCGTATTAGCAATAATTATAACTTAATTCTATTAGATATGCTTTTAATTTAATTTACTTAATGTGAAAGTACATTTAATACATTATAAATAATTTAGCCTAGCGTTTCTCCCCTGCTGATTGCACCAAAATTAATATTACTTCGATGTGACGTTACTTTTTTCTCAGTAAAATGCTTGTGCTTTTAATAATTGGAAGTAAAAAAAGTAACTATGGGAATTTTAAACTGTGCTGATAATAGAAAAACAAAAGCTTACGTTCAGTCACCGAACCTTGTAAACAAAATTTCTTGAGTGTTTCATCAAAACTCTCTAAATAACTGCTTTTGATTTACGCACCTTTTTACGCTTAGCTGCATTTGTTTTTGGAATTCATTATAAAACAATTTTTGCATTTGATATTTTCGTTAATCGAAGCATTTTCAGAAGCCCGATACCACATGCGGTAATTATTTGAAAAAGCATGTACTCGCACAAGCAGCTTTATTGCATCGAAGAACAAATGTACTACGGAAAAATGTATAAACGTGTACTCTAAATACGTGGTATTTTCAAAGAAAGAAAAAATGAAAATTGTTGCTGCATATTCACTAAAATCTTACAAGGTCATAAGCATTTTCATTACCAACTTAAAACTTGAGGTTGGAAAGTATTTTATATTCTATCAGTTGCCGTTTTTTGGCTACTTTTAAATGGTTTTTTGTTACTCAAAAGTGTCCACTTTTAGTCACAAAAAAATTAATTAAAATTAAAATTACCAAAATCTGTTAGCAAATTTAGAAACTTTTGGCTTTGGATATCAAAATCCCAACAATATTTTAAAGATCCCAAAATATCTAAACCCCCACAAAAAAATCCCATCTATGTCAAAGGAAAAATAAATTCCTGTCTATCAAGTGGTACTGCACAGGCACTATCTTTTAAAAAAATAAACAAAAAATATCCTTTGCACGATTTTTGTGCAAAATTATATTTCCATGATGCGATTTGGAAATGAACCAAATCACGGTAGTACATCCGAAATGGTAGTACATTATGCTTAATTTAGATATGCTGAAAATTAACAAAGGAATAGCTTGGATTTGCTTGCATGTGTTAAATAAAAGAAAATTAT
>JAHZNC010003621.1:0-12172 GCA_027744095.1 Zhuqinia jingwanae | reverse complement strand
ACGCAGAATGAATCGATTTATGACATAGTTGAATTTCATAACAATGTATTTGGTGCAACAGCGTCAAATATGAGGTGAAAGTTTGGCCAAATCCTAATACCAAATCCCTTATCGTTCTTTGCAACCATTGTTCTACCCTATGCATGTCACACTTGAAAAATCCCTATGATACCATTATCAGGTTAATAATTTGTTGGCTTTTGGTGAAATATTGTAAAATGTCGACGTTTTCACAGAACTGAGAAAAATAAATCAATCTTTGAGAGCTGTCCTTTAAAAAGTTAAAATATTAAACAATAATACAGTGAATCAGTGATAGCTTGTTAAATATTATTACTTATCGTACCACAGTCTAAAATCAAGCCATGGGCAATTCCTCTGAGCAGGATGTTAATCCATCGGTCGATACCAGGTCAAAATCGTCCAAGAAAAATGACATGTCCATGCCCTCCATAAACGACAGCTGGTTTGGAAAGCCTATGGAGGAAGTTGACCCGCTGGTGTTTGAAGATGTATGTGTACGAATTTTTGAAAGTATTGAATAGTAAAACGTGGAATGGGAATGATATGATATTTTAGTCATAATTTATTACAATTAATGCAATTAATATCCTTTATACTTTATATTTCTCTTTTCTAGACATTTTGTGTTATTTCCAAGAAGATGGATAAGAACTTCATTTATCGTTTCTCCTGTACCAGATCTCTCTTTCTTATGGGCCCACTAAATCCCATTAGGAAGTTTGCCATTTATGTAACTACTCATCGTTGGTTTGACCTACTCATCATTGCGACCATTATGTGCAATTGCGTTACACTTGCAATGATGACAAATATTTATGACTCCAATAACCTAAAAGTGAATCCTTCTTATGACTACTACACTGACAGGATTGAGTACGCATTCTTGGCAATTTTCACGTTGGAACTGGTCCTCAAAGTCATATCCAAAGGCCTTATCTTGAACAAATTTTCGTATCTGCGGAACCGGTGGAATCTCCTTGATTTCGTTGTGGTGGGATCTGGCTTTGCTACCATCTTCAAGGATCTATACGATAACGATGCTGATGTTGAAGAAAATGACCTGGATTTCTTGCGAACGTTTCGAGTTTTTCGCGCTGTGAAAACCGTTTCAATTCTTCCTGGCTTAAAGATGATGATCAATGCTCTAATGAGTTCTGTTATCCACTTGTTAGAAGTCATGGCTCTCATCCTAGTATGTCTCATGATATTTTCTCTATTTGCGTTGGAGTTGTTTCAAGGGAATCTTCGCCAAAAATGCGTGGTTGACAAAGGTGGTCCACAGGATCCCGATAAGATTATCCATAAAAAGATTGCCGAGGAAAACCCTGAAGACCGAGACAAAATTTGGACTGAATGGGTCAGTGACTGGAAAAACTGGAAACGGAGGGATTTTCCAACTGATGAACCAACTCAATGTGGTAATGACTCGAATACTAGACAATGTGGACCGGGGTATACTTGTATTGGACAGTTAGGAACTAACCCAGATGATGGATGGACGTGTTTCGACAATTTCTTTGCTTCCATGCTCTCCAGTTTTCAGTTGATCACTTCCGATTATTGGGAGAGACCGTATGATCTGGTTGTGTCCAGTGCTGGAGTTTTTAGCCTCCTCTTTTTCGTTATCATTATTTTCATGGGGTCCTACTACCTACTGAACTTACTACTTGCCGTAGTGACAATGAGTTATGAAAATGAAGCACAGCTGCAAGATCAGGGACCTTTAACAGTCACACAGAAACTGGGATTAAATCGTCGACAATCAAACTTCAGTTTTGATGAATTGTCAAAGTTAAATATTTGCAAAATGACTTACTATAAAAAACGAACAAAGTCAGAGAAGGAGATGCTAACAAAAGGATTGAAATCCGACCATAGCAATAATAATAATGCCGGGGAGGGGACAGAAGAAGACAAGGGAAATAATCACATTGATGATGTCGTCTTCGACTTATTGGGCATGCGTATGACTATGCAACAGGATAATGATAATGCGAAAGGAGGAAGGAATACTTCAATTTCACACGATAATCCACCCCCCGCAATCCAACCTTCCGCAAGCTCAGGAGGGAAGAATCAGAAACGAGACAGCAAGAAAGATGGAACACAAAGGGATAGTACTGATACTGATGCTCTAATTAAAGACGGGTCTCAGGTGTCTGATGTGGAAGTGGATACCTCTCAGCACAATTTTAGTATAAAAAAAAACTATATATTTACAGCTAAAAGCAATCCACTTGAAGTAAAGCATGCACCTTATTATGATTCTTGTTTTATTGTATATTTTAGTCAAGTCCATGCAACCGTCCGTGATGGCGTTCCATATACGGGTATCCTCATATTTAAAACAACATCTGAAGCCTGTTGTAAATCATACATTCTTTGAAACTGGGATAACTGTTTGTATCATCCTAAATACTGTCGCTTTGGCTATGGAGCATCACAAAGCTAGTCCGACGCTTGAAGATATTCTGAAATTAGCCAATCATGTGAGTTTACTATATAAGTTTATTCTTGCCTTTTTTTATTTTTCACCACTTTGAAATACTTTTAAACTTTTTTTTGGTAGATTTTTATGGCCGTTTTTACCGCTGAATGCATTATTAAATTAATGGCCCTTCAAAAGGAATACTTCCATCATAGCTGGAATATTTTTGACATGGTAATTGTTATTATCAGTTATTTGGATTTGGCGGTTGCAGACAGTAATACTGGAAGTAGAGGCTTGAGTGTGATACGTAGTATGAGATTGGTAAGTTAATTGGACAACAGCAGAAAAATGTATGAAATGTAATTGTAATCAAAAATGTAATTCATTCTTGATTTGTTTTTATTTATTCATAGCTTCGCGTATTTAAGCTGGCTCAAAGCTGGATAACCATGAAAGTCCTTTTGAACATCATCTTTGCATCGTTTGGTGATCTAGGGAATCTAACCATTTTGCTCATGATTGTCATATATATTTTTGCAGTAATGGGAATGCAAGTAGTGGGAGAACAGTATTCGCCCTTGGCATTTGAGGCAGAAAATAATCCCCTTAAATTTCCCAGGTAAGATCTATAGATTTTTAGTTTAATAAATTTTATACAATTTAATTCAAATTAATATTCAATTTGTCGACAAATATGGACATTTCAGATGGCACTGGAAGCACTTTTGGTATGCCTTCATGATGGTATTTCGGGTGTTGTGCGGGGAGTGGATCGAGCCCTTGTGGGATTGCTTGAAAGCTCAAACTCATTACATTGAGGACAGAAACACAAATTCATTCCTCGTAAGAGATATTATTCATAACATGCACATTTAATTTGGTATAAGGTGAATTAAAACATTCTCCATGTTTATGTGCAGCCTTACTTCAAGTGCTTTGCCATTTTTCTACCGATTCTTATTGTGGGAAACTTCATAGTTTTCAACTTGTTCCTGGCTTTACTTCTTAATAGCTTTGATACTGAAGAACTAAATGCACAGCGAGAGGTGATATTGTTTACTAGATTATTATTAATTTTTGATTATTATTTATTTAAAATTGTGCGTGGCTTGTGCAATTGGATTTATTTATTTTTATATTAAAATACAACTTTGATTTGGATTCATTCAATAGAAAGAGTTGGAAGCTAGTGGGCGTACAGAGAACCTGAAAAATATTGTGGGTATAATGATGATGCAGAAAAAAAAAGAGGAAGAGGAGGAAGAGTCGGAGCTGGATGCGGAAGTCGAAAATGCTTCGAACGGACAAGGATCTGCAACAACGGTCAGTGTAAGTTGTGTACTGAATGACATCAGGAAATGACACTTCTCCCGAAGGTGCTGACTTACCAATGTAATGGATTATAATATTTTATAACGCATGTAGAAACCTGCTGCTAGCGCACCAAAGCTAGCTTCACGAGCAGCTTCAAAAAAGGCTTCACAGTTCAGCGTTCCTGAGTCTCCGGCAAGGAAAATGTTCAGGTGGGCAATAAAAAGAGTGATTCTGCAATCAAGAATTGATATAGCACACCGAGCCATTGCCAAAGCAGAAGTCAGATTGAAGGGGAAGAATGCTCAAATAGCGAACAAGTTATTTCTAAAGAATCCTGCTGCTCGGGGTGGTGGTCTTGAAGGCTTTCAACATGACGTACTAATTAATTAATCTTTTTTTGTAGGGGTTAACCATTAATGTTAAATTATATTCATTTTCATTCAGAAATGTGCATTCATTCATTTCAGGCTACACCAGATAGTACTGAAGTATCTGACGAAATATCTGCAGCTCGAGACTGCTTTCCGGACCATATCTGGGAGTATAAATATTGTCCTTGTCGATGTTGCCGCCGTGGACTCCTTCCCAAACGTAAACATATTACGAGAGAAAGCATGTGGGATAAATGGCGTCGCTGGAGCGTAGTTGTGGTCTCACATCCAGTGTTTGAGTATACCATTTTGTTGCTGATCTTTGCTTCCAGCATAACTCTTTGTTTTGAGGATGTTTACTTGGAAAACAAACCAGAATTGAATCGTATTTTGTGCATAGTCAACTTTGCATTCACTGGAGTTTTCTTTGTGGAGATGGTAATTCCGCAATATTTTTATATTATTTACACTTTCGTACTATTTCCCACCGGTTAATACTAGTATATATGTACAAGTGCAACATGGCAACATGCATGTAACCCAAACTCTAACTATTTGATGCGCAGGTGTTAAAGTGGTTTGCAATTGGACTATGGAGTTACTTCACCAGTTTCTGGACAATCCTTGATGGTTTTATTGTCATTGTCAGTTTGGTATCAATGTACTTTGATATTACATTAGAGACATGCGCCGGAAAAGTTGTGTACAAGCCCGGAGCCGCAGCCAACTTGGGAGCTTTGAAAGCTCTGAGGACTCTCAGGGCACTTAGGCCTCTCCGAGCCATTTCTAGATGGCAAGGAATGAAAATAGTAGTAAACTCTTTGATGCATGCCATCCCTGCCATTTTCAATGTGCTCTTGGTGTGCCTTCTCTTCTGGCTCGTATTTTCCATCATGGGTGTCCAGTTCTTCAAAGGTCAATTTTATCATTGCGTGGACTCTGAAGGGAATAATGTAGACGCACGGGTGGTGCCAAACAGGGATGTTTGTTGTGCAAAATCACACACTCATGATTATTCTTGGGTTAACACTATTTCTAATTACGACAATGTGTTCGAAGGATACTTATCATTGTTTCAAATTGTAAGTGAATATATACATCGTTTAAAAAAAAATTTGTTACACTGTACAGATCAAGTTGTAGTTGTGTATTATAAGCCTTTTGTTTATTTCAACAGGCAACTTTTGAAGGCTGGATGGAACTTATGAGTTTCAGTGTGGACGCTGTTGGAGAGGACAAGCAGCCAAGCATTGATTTCCAAATTGGATACTATGGCTTTTACAATTCATGTCCTTCTTCTACTATATTGCCCTGAGTAGAAGGCTAGAAGTGTGCATTTTTATGTTCATATTTCTCAATATGATAGTGGAATCATTTGAACATTATTCACAAGCAAAGACAGATGTCCATGTGACGTATGCGTGCCAGGCATTTTTTGCTACAATTTACGTTTTGGGTAAATATATACTCGTTAACGTTGTGCAACTTAAATGTGTAATAATACGACAATTGCATACTAAATTACTTGGTAAAGCTGAAACAGGGTTTATTGTATTTTTTTTTTCTTACAGAGGCTCTCATTAAAATTCTGGGACTCGGAACATTTTACTTTACATTACCGTGGAATGTTTACGATTTCATTCTTGTTCTTGCCAGTCTCATGGATGTTTTCCTTACCAGTGATTTATCCGTGACTTTTCCAATGCCTCCAGGCATGTTGAGAATTGTTCGTGTCTTCCGTGTTGGTAGAATTCTTCGTTCGTTGAAGTCTGCACAAGGATTACGAAAATTGCTTTTTGCACTGACAATCTCCTTGCCTGCTTTAGTCAACATTGGAGCTTTACTTGGGCTGATCACTTTTATTTACGGTATATTAGGCATGGCCTTGTTTGGTAAAGCACCATCAAAGTGGTCTATCGATGAAGTGTTCAACTTTAAAACGTTTCTAAACAGTAATTTGATGCTACTCAGGTAAAGATTTTTGTAAAACTGTTAAGCTGAGACGCAAATAATTAATGTTTAATTTAATGTATGATGAGTGGACTTTTTTGTGTGCTATATAGACTCATGACCGCTGCTGGCTGGAACGAAGTTCTGGATTCGCTTACTGTTGTTGAACCCGTTTGTGGTACTTATCGTCATATTGAATGTGGCTTGGATGGAGAGCCAGAATGCCCAATTAGAGCACTTGTTGTAGCTTATATCATTTCCTATTTGCTGTTAACCAATCAAATAATGATTAACTTGTTCATTGCAATTATCCTGGAGAATTATGTAGAAGCAAGTGATGAAGAAGATGTGGGGATCGTTGAAGATGATCTAGAGATGTTTTATATTCGTTGGTCAAGATATGATCCTTTTGCTACTCAAGTATGTATTATGCATTTTTCTTCATTTTATATAAAATTTCATTTATTCATTTCTTTATTGGTGACGTTGTATTTGTCTAAACTCCTCATATAGTTCATCAATTTTAGTGATCTCTCAGACTTTCTTGACAGCCTGAATCCACCACTGCAAATTCCGAAACCAAATACCATGGCCATTGTTGCTTTCAATTTACCCATAGCTCGAGGAAACAAAATGCATTGCTTAGATATTCTTCATGCCCTGATTAAACATGTACTAGGCCAAGTTGAAGATTCTCATGAATTCAGAAAACTGCAGAACCGAATGGAACGAAAATTTCAAAAGCAATTCCCTAGCCGCCGTTTACTAGACATTGTGTCTTCAACGAGAGGATGGAAAATTCAGCAGAATGCTGCCATAATGATACAACGTGCATGGAGAAAGCGTCGCGCCATAGCACATCCAGAGAAAGCCAAAGACAGTGACAATACAGTCAAAAAAGGTCTAAACAACCAGAACAATGCGCACGGAGGATTGGGACATATGATGAACAGAATGGGTAATACCTGGTCTGATGAGGGTTCAAAGAAACTTATTTTTAATAACCAATCTCCAGGGTAATTTATTTGAGCGTCGATATCAATTACTGTATAAAGTAATCTTATATGTAAATTATTTTCGCAACCTTACTATATGTGATTAAAAATGTGGAAAGTAAAGCTGTGTGTTTTACATTTACCTAATTTTAATGTCTGAATTCTGAATTGGAAACATTTACTAAATTGGTTGTTACACAATTACGAGTACAAATTATTATTTTAAATGCCCACTTAAATCATTAAACCATTCTCTGTGTTTAATATATTGGCCTTGTACTTTAAATGCTATTGTCCACCAAAGATATATTTTACGTATTTATACGTAATAATACAACATGTAATGTTACTTCCATTTTTGGATCGTATAATATGCATCAAATCCATTGTTTAAAAAAAATTAATGTGTTTGCATAGTTTACAATTTTCAATATTAAACGCACAGTTGCATGAATCATTGTAAAAAATCTCTATGATAAAGGTGTTTGCAGAAACAGAAATTCTTGTCAAAAACATAAATATGCTGCGTATGTATGGATAAAAGTTACCAACTGTATTACCGAGACGAAGTGTAAGTATAAACATGCCGCTTATTTGATGTTAGTAAGAATCAAATAAAAACAAGGTCAAAACAGCCAACGGCCAATTTTGTATAAAGTTGTAAAATAAACCGGCCACGCCACACACCAACGAAAATCAACCTTCTTCCAAGCCCTACAACAAGTATCGATATACTATCGCCAATTTTTTCTCAGTCGTTGATCAAAATGAAGACAATGAACCCCAGTAGCACGAGATTTACACAACTATATGCATCATCATGCGCACTCGACTAATTACTAATTACATATTTTAATCATTGCCGCTATTATTTACAATACATCAAAACATATGCATCAGTAAAAACTGGCAAGCAACAGGTTTTACTAGGAGGGATGGTCACTCTATTTTAGACAATGTTACGATTCTAGAACAATATATAGATCATCGTTATAATCATTATTGTTATGCACATAGTTGTGATTCACAACTTGTGAACACACGTCGTATTTATCAAAGTTGCCTAATAATTTTGTCTGACTAATATTTTTATCAATAATTGTCCTTCATTTTTTAAAGACAAATCTTTGCTACACGATGATATATATGTACACGCACAAATAGAAATAGAAAAATGAGTTAGCTTGTCGCGTTATCGAGAATACTTGCTTTGCACTCCGCAGCTACTGTTTGTTATTGAAAGTGAAGAGTAGTAGAGATGCAATTTCAGACACGACATAATATTTAATAACATATTAACATATGGTATGATATATACAATGCATATTATGCATGCACCCATGAAATTGGCAAAAACAAATAACATTTAGAAGACACGCATTGTTATCAATTAAAGTGTCACTAACAATTATTACTGTGCCGCCACTCCAAAAACTGCATCTTTTCAACTTTTTTGTGCAAATGCGAAATCTTGTCATAAGAAATAACACCATCAAATTAAAGCGTCAAGTTACCGACATAACATGAGATTTTATGCTTTTTTAATACAACCTACCATAACCTGACAACCTACATGACATTGGAATTTTTTATTTTTTTTTGTCAAGATTTTTATGTAACAACAACAATATTTGTGTCAGTAATCAAACACAACAAGTCGCTCCAGATCTCAAAACAACCTAATTGTCGCATTAGATCTTTAGGAGAAATAAATATTTTATGTAAATTAATTAGACCTGCTTTTTAATGTGCAAACTCTTCGTCCTTTATTGGCCATACAGTATATGCAGTCATTTCAAGTAAAATGATGCGGATGATGCAATTTGAATATGTGCTTTGACACTCTCATGATAGAAATAATGTGCAAACTCTTCGTCCTTTATTGGCCATACAGTATATGCAGTCATTTCAAGTAAAATGATGCGGATGATGCAATTTGAATATGTGCTTTGACACTCATGATAGAAATCTTATCATTCCCATCGTAACCGTAACCTTCATTTATTTATTTTTTGTACAAGATTGAGTGCGACTAAATTAAATTGGTGACTAAAATCACTCCAAACTAGTCAAACATGAGTTAACATGTCTCATTTTATCAAAAACACAATCAGTTAGTATCAGCCAACCAGAAACATAATATAATTGACAATCACCTCACACATACATTGCACCTTTAAAAAAGATAATTGCTTAATTGTAACACAAGTTGCTTAAAGTTTTCTAACCGTAGCCGTTAAAATACTGTATCAATATTATTTGTTTCTTATTGTGGTTTGTCAATAATGACAACTTTCATTTTTCTTTATAATAATACAAGACACAAAATATTATTTTGATTAAATAAAAGTATACGTTTTTTGCGATTGATTATATTATATACATACACAATTTAATCAATCATAATTTCAAAATGGTAACAAAAGCTACAATTGGGTTCTGTCATCAACGATATCGTAGTACTCATTAATATACCCTACAGCACAATGCATGCAATTTTCTTCAGTAATAATCACATTAGTTAATGACATCACATTGTTAGCAAAGTGTCAACATGCCAATAATACGTTGTCTTTTTATTGAACTTTTCCAAACAAGCGCAACACGGAATGAATAATTTTTTTCTTTTGCAGTTTTTCGACAATAGCTAATATTATAATACAATCTACTTTAAATGAATATCATTAAATAATAATTTATGCAATACATAATTGTGGAGTTGAAAAAATGTAAATTCTTCTACGGCGAGACGATAGGTACACTCGGCAAAAAAAAATTATACTTTTTATGTACATGTGCTCACCATGCGACTTGCGACTCAAGTGTAAAGTAAACTAGACGATTGTCTACATGATCATAATATACGTTATTTATTTTATTACCAATATATCTCCCGTTTCGTCTCCTTTACTTCATTAAAACGACAACAGTATGGAGCAGTGGATGTGGAATGGGTTTTGCTTTGGGTCCCATCAGAAAATTTAGGAGAAGAGACAGAGGTGTGTACTTGTACTACATGCATACCTAATAATAAACAAATATTTCACTGCTGTGATGAATCTTTATCAGTTAAGAAGAAACAAATATTTGAGATTGCAAAAATAAGATTGAAGATCAGGATCACAAAAGCAGATTGTAAATTATAAATATAACGATCTCGTTAAAGCTAAAAGATATGCAAATGAGACAATTTATTTTTTACACTTTGTGCAAGCGCCAATGCATTGTACACACGCTGGGTCTGGATTTCTTCTTTGTAACCCATTTTTTTCAAGACTGTTGTCAGTTGGGAAAGGTAGCGACTTTTCGCTACTTAAAAGCATGTTTTGATTACTCAAAGTTTGAAGTTTTGGATACTGAGTAGAAATGTTTCGCTATTTAGTGAACAGTGTTCGTTCACTGAACACTTTTGGGAACACATTTAGAAACTTTTGGTTTTAGAAAATCAAAATTGTACCTTGGTATTTTTTTTTTTAAATAGAGCTTCAAAGTTCATACTAGTGAAGCCAGACTCAGATAAATGACAATGAAACGATGATACGGTCACGGTGCTGATATCGTATTTGTAGAGAGATTTTTCCTTCCTATTCGCTAACTTTCTTCACTTGGATTTATTATTCCAAACTTGGACTTACGACTTTTAGCTTTCATTCCACAAGACATGGCAAGGGTGTGGGTAAAACTAACTCCTGACGCTCATGAAGAACCGTAATCAATCAACAACAATATACAATCAACTAAGGTAAAAATACATGATAACGTGATTTTTAAAAAATCCCAAATACGGTAGATATTTTTTAATTGTAACAAATAATTATTACATGGATATAGCGATTTTGCATTACAGCGTTAACACATCATTTTACACATCAATGTAGTACAAACGTGCAAATCAGCAAGTGCGTAAAGCTTTTTTGTAAACTAGAGATATGGTCATTATTGGAATAAATTTATTGTTTCAAAACAAATAGTGAATAGACTCCAAGATATGTAACAACAAGCAAAGGTACCTAATAATAGCGTAATGCAATCGTTTCGTCGTCTTTGCTCTTTTTATCGATTTCAATTTTCAATCTTCATTCAATGTAATTTTTTCCAAGCCGGCCGGCCGGCTACCCCTCCCTCGTGTGTTGCGACGACAAGGCATGAATTGAATGATATGTTCATCAATAATGACGTTATCATGATAGTCCACTAACAACTACAATTTACAGTTTTCATGATCATCGTAACATATTATTATCATATTTATCATGTCATACCATAAACATAATCTAAAAACCTAAAAAGTTATTCAGTAATGTTATTATGATATCTTAAGATTGCACCCATGTCTTCAATGGCATTACAATCAAATCAAACTATTTTTTTAATGAATTCATGGCGAAACTTCACTTTGACACGGTAATAATGAGTTGATCGATTTGGGGACTGAAGTCCCTTTCGGCATCACTGCACCGGCATAGTAATAATAAGATGAGCGCGTACTCAACTTTGATCTTATGCTGATTCCTCTGTATTGACACCCAAACGTATTATATATAATTTGCTAATATTTCACAAATCTCATAAATCACACTCATCCGTTTTGGGCTGGTCCTACCACCGTTACTTTGGTGCTGCTTCTGCGAAGGTGGCGTAGGTACATATATTTTTTTTTTGCACATATATGTATATTCTTGTGGTTTTGATTTCGTCATTTTAGTACTTTTCATTTAGCATCACATCAAAAGGGCAAACGAGTACTTACATGAAAATTTTCTTTAACTTTGTACTTTTCCCATAAGCCTCCTCGCCTGTCCAGCAAAAAAAGACTCTGTCCAGTCTGTGGGTCCTGTAATGTCTAAAATGTGAAGGTGGATGACTTTGTAACAAAAGACATAAAAATATACACCGATATAGTAACTTGTTAACTGCGTAAGTAGACGAGGAGGAATTTGTTACATCATCACTGCGTATCCAATTTCAAAGACAAAGTGCATTTGATGACGAGGAAAATCCTCGTTGGACCCCTTTCTATTTATTTAAAAAAAAATTGTTTGGTATCATTTAATCTCCAACGCCATCGCCTTTATCCAAGGGAATGG
>JAHZNC010003620.1:0-15708 GCA_027744095.1 Zhuqinia jingwanae | reverse complement strand
AATGACATGTAAGTTTCATAACTTCTTTATTCTTCATGACTATCTCTCTCTCTCTTCCACTTCCTCACTTGCACATGAAACGACTAAATTGTAAAGACAAAAAGTAAAAGTATGGTAGTGGGTGGGTGGGAGAGAAATAAAAAAGAGAACGAGTAGAGTCACAGCAGCTTTCTTTTTAAAAAAAATTCTCGTAAACCGTGAATCCTTTCCTCCATAATATATGCATATTATTTTTTTACGTCGAATTACAACATATATGCCTATATATATAAAAGATGACCTAGCTGCTACGTTATAATAAATATAATGGTGGTGTGTAGTAAAAATGTGTGCCAAATGTGAGATGACTGTACGAAACTTTATGTTTCATGCTTGGAATTACTTTTTTAAAGGATTTTTTTTATCTTCCTACGCAGCATACACCCTTGTAATAATGTGAATATATGTATGCACATAATATGTACATATTTTTCCTTCATCAGCAATAAAACAAAACAATGACCTGAATGTATACATTTATTATTTATAGCTAGTTATATATATATGTATACCATACATATATTGTAAACTTGTTTTTGCATATCTTCAGGAGAATTATATCGTTTTCCTCGTACCTTCATTTTTCCATGAAAGGTGATGATGCAACTGCTAATTTTGAGAATCTCCATTGGCTCAACATTTTCAGCAATTTGTGGCTTTAGTGAAATTGTGTATGTGTGTTTTCCCCTAGAATTTTGCGATCTACAGCTGCAAAATGGAAAAGGATGATGGTTGGCAAAGTTTTGAGAATCTCCATTCGCTCAACATTTTCAGCAATTTGTGGCTTTAGTGAAATTGTGTATGTGTGTTTTCCCCTAGAATTTTGCGATCTACAGCTGCAAAATGGAAAAGGATGATGGTTGGCAAAGGACGGAGAGATTACAGCATAAACACTCACAACAGGGTGCATTTCACATGTTTCCTACTGTTTTTTTTTACTGATGTGTGGATTTCTACAAATTAACAAAAAACTGAAGGCAACAAGGAGCTAGCTAGAAGTTGGTAAAATATGTGATCACCAACAAGCAACATTGCCCACTACATATGGTATAGACAAACGAGCGACTTTAGCGCGAGTGCTTCTCCCAATACATGTCTCTCTTCAGTTTAACCAGCCTTTGGCAAAAGTGAAAACAAACTGAGAAAATGAACACGTTTTTGCAGAGAGACAAACATTCATTCAAGACAATATAATGAATGGTATGAGCATATATGTAGGTATACTTACATACATACATACACATATTAGGTATGTATACTCCCTCATAGTAATGTATATGCCAAGGTAGACAGACATATTATTCGTTATTCTTAAACTACTCTACAGAGCAATGTTTGTTCGCATTCTAGTTAGTTTGTCCATTCATATACATTTTATCATCTTTGTAGTAGGATCAGGGAACTATACTACTGCTGGTGCTAAAATGGTTAAGTAGACAGAAAAGGAGAAGCAAACGAAAATGGCAAAACATTTACTAGCACGAAGAGAAGTATAGCGGTGTGGTAGTAGTAGTATTAGGAGTGCAATCACTCAAGTAGCTTGCGAAAGTGTGAATGTACAAGAATGTTGTGAGTGTGTGCGTGTGTGTGTGTGTGTGCAGAGAAGCAGCATCATGGATGGTGGTAGAAAACACAATGAAGATTGCAGATAAGGATTTGAAACTTTTTTGCACTTGGATTTTCAACATGATCATTCGTCGTTCCTTCAGCTCACCCAGAGCAATGTGTGCCCACAGACGACTCGAGTCTTTTTTCCTGCGCACACAATGTCCAGACTAGAATGCCACCACCAACAAACCATCCATGCCAGCATCGAACGAGGGAAATGAAAGTAGAAAGGAGACGAGAGAAAGTGTACAAACTTATACCGCTCTTTTGCTCGTTACAATCCAACTATTCCTTTTTAGAGAGAGAGAGAGAGAGAGAGAGAGATGAGAAAGGCAGTAAGTTGTACAATCGTACAGAAAAGCGTACTACACGAAGATCATCTTTTACATTCAACATTCAAGCCAAGCATGCTGCGAGACTCTCACACAACACAGAATATACCTACACTATTTTTTTCTTTTCCCCCTACTCCATTCTTCCCAGAGTTCTCTTCCTGGTTCAACCGAAAAGAAAGTGCTATATAATAAAAGCTCATAATAGTATACCTTATTATACAAACTATGTATGTACCATGTATATACTTTTATATGCATGTAGTATATACAATACGTACATATAAATATATATTTATCCAAGTTCACTTTCACTTCACATTCCTTTATACATTTTACTTTTTACTGAATGCATGACATGAAAAACGTTGGGCAAACAATGAGTCACACTTACTCACCAGCCAGTATAGTACTCAAGTTTATGTAGGAGCTTCACCTCTTCAATTTTGAGAGGATATGCGCGAATTTATGACCTAAACGTAAATATAACATAGCACAAATTATTTCAACTGGAAATTCCCTACATATGCATTTTGAGATCTTTACAGCTGCAAATATGCATGCACATATATCGAGCGAAAAAAAAACTTTTTACACTATAACTTGCCGACGTTCACCAATACACATAGTACTCTCTAAATTAGACAAGAGTTCAATAAAATCGTTCCATATGTACCTTAGGCATTCCAGTACATATCATTCATCGTCTAATAGTTTCTTCAAACATTCACACTATTTCTTATCATTTTACAAACATACCTATGTACATTGTACATGCATGCATGCAACATCAAGTATTTATTACATCCGTACTTAATGTTAATGAGAAGTAGTAGGTCAATAAAATGTAAACAGAAATTAAGACCCTTTTCTCAAGTTTTGAATTATTGACGATGACAGAAAAGCAGCCATAAATATTATAAAATACACTTGTGTAGTACCATATACAAAAGAGAGCAGTATTCTAGATATATATAACGAAAAGGAACATAACGGCATCATATCGAATGAAAAGATGCTGCACATATAGTTAATTAACCTAATCATTCGAGAGGAAGCAACTAAATGGAAATATAATACCTAATGATTACCGTTTTAATGTTTACCATTTACATCTCTGCGGGCCTCCAACTAGTCCAATGTATGTATCACATCTACATGGTATCATATATGTATATCTTGTAACAAAAGTACTGATAAAAATATATAGTCATTCACTTGGGAAAATCGCCACGCGGACAAATATTGTTGTTTTCTCCACTTTGACAAAATGTTATCTACTTCTCTTCTTGCTTCCTCGCTGATCTTGTCTGCAAAGCTCTTGCAGTGAGAGAGGATGAGTAGGTACTTATTTCAAACTTGGTTGCTGTTTCTCTAGGATTTCACAACAATTCCGCGAATTCTGCATTTCCATCCATTTTACATATTTATCAAATTCCCATGTTTTACAACAGCAGCGCATCGTCATCGTATTGGCCATTTTATTTTCATTCCCAATTTGTGTACAAAAACAAAATGAAATGCTAGAATTTTATTCTTTTCCAAATTCTTTCCATATCATCAAGCAATATAGTCTAAAATACTCTTCTTGTTTTAGTATACCTATACAGTGTTTTATTGTCATATGTATGTCTCATGTGAAATACTACTTTTGTGTTTAGAGGACTGAAGCATCATGACGCATCATAAAAGATCAGCAAGTCATTTTGAGGAAACAAGATAAACTCTTAAAAACAGTATATCTGTTGTACTGTAAACTGTAACATACGCTCCGAATGAGAAGTGTTTTTAGTAGTATATCCAGTTTCATCATCTCTGTCTCTCGATCAACAACTTCTTCATTGTGGCTCCATTGACATGAAGAATCCATTGAAGTGTGTGCATTTCGAAGAAAAACAGCTATATTATGCATGTGTTTGCGAACACAATTCTTGTAAATATGAAAGTCTGTCGTATTTTCTAGTATACTCTGTGACTCGGTTTATTCAAAAATTTGTACGTCTTTTTTTTCTGTGGTATGACATAAAGAGAAACAAGCAAGCGATACTACTAGTATAATGTTGCATCAAGAAAAAATACAAACAACGTTGCTGATCTGAAGTTACTATCAAGCTAAACATGTGCTCAATACTTCATATTTGAACTTCCATTTCTCTGAACTTACGGTACATAGTACCTACGAACAAATTTCGTTCCAAACTCAAGAAAAATAATGAAAGGAGAAAGTGGAGTACACAAAATATAGTACACAGACGGCAGGCGTAAAATTTACTAGATATGTTATATTTTAAAGGATCAATTACATATATATTTACACGTTACATCGCATTGCATAACAATATAAACTCCTCATCATGATAATAATCAAACTCAAATATTATTTTATCTCTGGAAAAATGAAATTGCATATAAGAACAATAATAATTGAACGTTTATATTGGGTAAAAATAATATTTAGAGCCAACTATTTTATTTTTTGTATAAATTTGTTTTCACACAGATCAAAGGCAAAAGTTACATAGGAACACATGCATAAATACTAGCAGATAGGTGAAGAACGTAGACAAAAATCAAGCATTTTTATGCCATACGCTATTATTTTCTTATACGTTTATCGTTTTCCTACGTTTTGAAGATGAAAAGTCATTTTGTTTTTTCATTATCTCTGAGTAACCAATATTCCTTCACTATATACATATTTCTTTAAAATGTTTATACTACCTAGTATACATATATTTACTATAGTGTACCTTTTATAACACTTTAGAATAATTATTAGTATTCTAAAATGCTTGCCAACTGAAAAGTTGCAGAACGTTTTTTCATTTTATATCTTTAAATGAAATGTCAAGTGAGAGAGAGAGAAAAACTAGAGGCACCTCATCATAGCTATAATCTCTTGAGCATAAGATGACATAAATATATGAAGATACTTATTTTTTGTTTCAGCACCTCAACATACCATTTAGTGATAAACCATTTTGTAATTTATTTTTTACCAACCACAAGAGAAGTATTTTATAAATTGTTGTGCATGTATAGCTGTTTTATACCTTATTGTGTTGTTGTCTTATTACATAAGATACTAGGGATAGAGGGAAACTATACTTGGAATGGTATATGTATATTGTATGAATATTTAAGTAGACATCTAATTTTTATCATGCGTCTACTACTCCCTTTTCTTTTAAACACTTTTGAAAAATTAATTGTTCTCTTGTTCATGAACTGTAAAAAATATGTATAGCTAAATAAATGTATGAATATATATATATGCTTTATGTAGGTAGGTTGATATACAGGCAAAAAGGGAACAGCACAACCCATTATACGAAAAGCACAAAGGAATAAAAGAGGCGTACACACATCACCTTTCTTGCTCTCCTCCGCAACATCATTCCTTTGTGTACTAAACTTGAGATGAAAAGAAGAATAGAATAGCGTTCGTACGAAAAGAGAGATTCTTTTTTCCTTTGCTTTCACAATTTTCCCCTTTTTTCCTTTCCCTAACTTCCAGTTTTTTTTTCAGCTCAAAAGCCACCTGAAAAAAGAAAACAAGTGGAAAAAAGTTCACAGATCACTGCAAGATGAATGGAAGGCTCGAGCTTAAAATAACATAAAATCGTGTGTTATTTGATACTGAGTTCCTATTACTATTTAAAAATATGCACATAGAAATTTCAAACTCAACACTTTTTAATGGTAATCATGATCACCTTGATTTTTTACCTCGCGACATGACTGTACAATCTCCAGGCAAATCAATTTCATAGCAAAAAAAATGCATTAATATTTTGACATTTTGGCAATTTGAAAATAAATATAAAATATTTGACAACAATGGATTTTAGCTTTTTAACACGGTCAAACGTCAAAATAATTGTGTGCTTTTACAGGCAAATATTTTGTTGATGCTGTTGCTGTTTGTACATTGCTTTTACTCTTGCCAACCCACACCATGTTCATCTTGCAAAACAAAAGAGCATAATATATTATATGTTGTTATGTTTGCCTGAGGATCGTACAGTCCTACATGCATATTATTCTGCTCTCACCGCTCTCACTGTCTCACATAATATGCCTATGTACATTATATATCTTTGTAGTCGATTGTGTGCTGAATAGTGATGATAAAGACGGATAAATTTGACGATGAAATGAGAATACAACAAAAAAAGGCTTACTGCCAACTTTGCGAAAAGCAGCTAATATTTTTTTATAGTGGAATAGAAGTAGACTTTTCTATAATGAGCCGTAGTATATACAAACATCAGGATAGAATGCATGTTATGTTGAGAAAGAATTAGAGAAAATGAGATGATGATGGTGGTTCTGTGGTTATAACCAGAAAAAATAAATAAATGGGAAACTGCGTGAGGAAGATTTTGGGAAAGAAAGTTGTGGAAGGATGGGAATTTGATAATGCTACAAAAAGTAGTGTTGTTGAGGTGTGGGAGTAGCATTGGAGATACAAGTTGTGCCCATGTAGTTCTGGATCTCAATACTGTGTAGTACTGCTGGGCTAAAGTAGAAAATAAGCTGGTGAACATGACGCGCCGAAGGTTGAAAAAGGTGAATAAGTAACTAGTATTCTCAGCTAAAAGTGACAATAACAAGAAACACAGTCAAGTAGAAAAATGTCCTTCTCAGATTTGGACTCTGACATGATCATGAATTAGAAAAGATAGCGAGGAAAGTGCGTACCTAAATATATATATGTATATCAGATACTAGATACAAGTCCAACTACTACGGCCAGCATACATCATATATTTTCTATAAACATTATGATGATGAGATGATGGGGGCTATATGGAATAGATGGAAAGATATAAATTCTTTGCTACTACTTTTGCTATATAGCAATTTTCATTCATAGAATCAAGTTAGTTTATTACACAAGATATAGCGACTACATGTGCATCACGGGAGAAAGAGATGCGGATAATGGTGGCCCGTGTAATTTTCCTATCAATGCTATCAGACGCAGAAAATAAATAAAAAAGGTTGCGGGAAAACAGTGGAAGCAGAAAATATAAATATTCTTGTAGATGTACTGTCAATTTTGTATAAAATTGGCATCTTTTATTTATGCACTCTCCAAGAAGCTTTTTACGGGTAAGTTCATGCTTCAAATGGAAATTATGTATAGGTATATAATACATTTGTAGCATACAAACTGTGGTCGTAAGTGGTGCTGGAAATTCAAACAAAATCATACTATAGGATGTACTAAATTGAACATTACATCTATGTAATCGGCTGACAAAAGTACATGCATACCCTTTCAATGCACACGCACAGGTCAAGAAAGGTTTCTGTCAGGTTGAGTGTTCAGCTTTCAAAAAAATAAAATAAAGCTGCTCTTTCACTTTTTCTCCCTTTACCTCCTTTCTCTATTCGTCTTGTCCCAACAAGTATATCGACTTGATGCTTCCTTGACTTGAGTGAGTCTATTACTGAACGAGCGGAAGAGTGAAACGCTCCATATGGATTGAGTGAGTGAGAAGGCTAGGTTGTCATTTACTTTTCATTTCTGACTCACTCTCCAACGCTTTCTGTGTACCCTAGTTTTCACTCTATCTTTCAGTCAATAACTGCATCAACAGTGTAACGGTACAAGTAATCATACACGTACAATATCTGTTCTTCTGCTTTTTATGTGAAAAAAAAATCTCATCGTTATATTCTCTTGTTACGAGTGCCAGTGTGGCCATGCTGGTAGTAGAAGCATTACACAACAACATATCACATTTTAGATAATAACAAAATAACAATATAGCCCATGACTCATAAAAATACCGAGTATAAAATTTTATTCAAGCCTCTTGTGTGACTTGATGTTGTTGATGGCATGCCTATGTACATACAGAAAATGGACTTTGATGGCGGAGCATGATGAAATATGAATTGTATCGTAGATTGCGAATTGCTAAACATAGCAATGATTTTTGGTTTGAAAGCCCAAAAGGCTTTTTTACATTTGCGAACGGAGATGATGAGCAAGTAGCTTTTTTTACGGTTCGTGACTGTCATGATGATGTTTGCCGTATATAAGCTTTCTGTTGATAAAAAATTTCTGTTATACGATAACAGTATAAGTATCTTGGTTAAGTTGCTTCATAATAATGTATTGTGTAATGTAAACTCTGAGCTAAATTTCCGTTTCAGAACTGTCAGTTATTTGGTTTGTCAAAACTTTCTTTCATCATCACTCTAACATGAAGTTGTACAATAGAGGGAAAAAGTACGTTTGTATATGCCTACGCTAGCTATTATTATTGATGTGCACAAAACATATTTTTTGTTTGTGTAAATATTTGTAATTCCGGGAAAACGTTAAGGCAGGTGACGGGAGAAAGAGGGAGATAGTAAAAGTTGTAAACAAACGATAAAAAAGGGTTGTCAGTTTCATGAAGTCAACTTGGACGACTTTTATTGGATGCGCGATGAAGTACTTTTTATAAACGTTTCAACAAATATCAAACGCATACAATTGTTGTAGTTGTAGTGTTTGTTGCTCTTATCATTATCTCCAATTTTTTAAAAACATTAAATGAGATGATTGATGACAAAAATCTTCAGATCCCAAATTTCGTTATGTAGTTGATGTTTGAAAAAGTTGCTTAATGCGCAGTACATAGATAGAAAAATACATACATACATAAATAACGAGTGACAAAAAGTGAAAGCATTGTGCAGTACAAGAAAACATGTACATTAGAATAAAAAGATGAAAAGCCCAAATTTGAATGATGACTTCCTATAATAATAATTGCTTTTACCTATTTTCCTCCAGCTCCAGTAATTGCCCTCCTTTTGTACGTTTCTGTGAGATGCGTTTTCGATGACGGTGGATAACTTGTTTGTTATACAACTACAACACATTAATTCTATGGAAAGTTAAAAATTGCATCATTTATTAGCTTCTGGTATGATTACCTACTATTCCCACTTGGATGGTAGATGGGATAGTAGTTTTCACTGTAATTTATCAGAAACATGTTTTTCTTTCCATCCCATTAATGTGTGTATTTTTACTTATTTGTAGACTGTCAACTTTTTAAAACGAGACAACTTCTTGTAGCACGCAGACTAGTTGAATTATTGACTGGATAAAATATTAGAAACAGGATTTCCCTATAAAAAATCATCAAATTTGCATTGAGTCATTCATTCAATCAGCTAGTCAATTTAGTCCGGAAATTGCATCGACAACTGTAAACGTAATGTGATAGGTAAAAGATGTACACGGTACATATACTTTATGAAACTAGGTATCTGTATAATATTAGAAGGTAGATAAATAAGTAAGTTTATTGCCGGAAGTGGAGACTTGTTAGGAAAATATGTAAACAGAAACATGATATGGACATGATAAATATCCCAGGATTACTAAAAATTGGAATTGAAGACTGAAGTTGGAGCTAATTGAGTGCCATCCATCAACATCATGAATGCAAATATTTTATCTAAGCGCCCATATGTACATCACAAATAATATGAAACATTATTATTATATCTTATCTCAAAATGGGCAAAAAACCAAAGCAAAGTAGTCGAAGGAATAATCTCCTTGTTCAAAATTTCCATCAAACCGAAGATTTCCGCAGTAATCCTGCCAGCATGGGTGAATTAGATGCGATTCACATGAAGCAACGCTCCAGGTTTCCGGATTGATTAATCCAGGTATTCTTAAGTTGTCTTTCATGTGTTTTGCAATTTACATGCATGAAGCTTATGCATGCACAATGTTGTGTATGCGTATGTACATATATTATGTAGGTGGTATAACTAATAACTATATGGGATACTAACTATAATGGAATATGGAAGCTAGTTTCATTTCATATCATGTGAAGTTTTGGGAAAATTATAAGGCCCCCATTCCTTACGTATGTACTTTTGTTTTCCTGATAGTGTAGGTAGCATCAAAGGAACGCTAGAGTCAAAACCACAAAATCTTATTAAATGGCTTCCAGAATGTTATTTTATACTTGTGAGATTGTGAGTCGGGATTCTAAACACCTTGTTCAGAATGCTTGTTAAATTCGGGTATCTTAAATAGAATAAAACAAAAGTTTGTTCCTCGTATTGTAACAGGCTTACATCATTCAACCACTAGTTTTACTTTATTACTTTTGTATTTTCTTAATTACATTACTTATATACCTATGCATAAACACACCATGTTACAATGTTACACAATCTAATAAATTGAGTGAAACGTAGTTTCATACTCATGTTCAATAATTTAATCAAATAAGATTTATTGCAAATGCGTAAAAGGGCTAAATAAATAGCCAACCTGGTTGGGGCAATGGGACTTGCGAAAACAGAAATCTTCATCTTTTTGGGACAAAAAGCAGAATAGTGTCATAACGGAACACATGAAGAACACAGGGCCATTTACTTCATAACCACATCATTGCATATTATACTTATCACGTACCAATTTCATTAAAATGGTTACGAAACACAAATTTTATGACCGTATTATCATTATCCCACCCTGTTGTATATTTGCATTAAGGATTTTTTTTGAACGAATATTCAATCCAGTTTCATAACCAGAATAGGTAATTTATATTCATTCCATTTTATTGTAAATACTAGAAGAATCAATTCGATGTGAAACGAAAGCGATAAAAAATAATTTCATTTCGCTATTTATATTATATTTTTGAGAGATTTATTTACGGGCCTAGTTTAAATGGTATGCTTTATCTTTTCATCTTGCATTTAGATAGTTTCAACATATGTATTATCAACATTCGTCACCAATACACTTGGGAAGTGGGCGAGAGGTGTAAAAATTCCTATTGAATAAAATGAAGTATGCTATTCAAACAATAACATTGCTTAACATACATTACTATTTATGTTAAAGGATAAGTGCACTCTTGTGTAGCAAAGTTTTTCTCACCAGCAACATGTCTTACATTTAATTCCTGGATTATATATTTGCTTACTTCTAATATATGTACATCAATTTTTAAAGCTATACGTTATGCAATATGTTTTTACAAAATTTGTACTACAAATATGAGATGTCTGTAACGGAGAACCGGAGATGGGAATTAAAGGTATGTCGTTTTCTTGAATCATCCTCACTCCTCTTTCTTCAAATTACATAAATGAGTACTCCGTACCAATGGTGACGCACCTTTGTGCAATTTGTAAGTGTGAAGTTTCCTGTTTTATTTATATGCTCTGTTCCTTTTAGTTAATTTTTATTTTGTTTGCATGATTCCTATTTTATTCAAGTAAAGACATCCGGTATCACACCCGAAGAAGATGCAATGTGTGTATTCGCATATATTTAATTACTTCATTCTTATCATTGTACTTGTATGTAAAATGCTGTATTTAAGCAACAAGTTTAAACTTTGAACTGGTACGCATTTATAGGGACTTACTTATATTACAACATATCATGCGTTTGTGTATAGAATTACATTATACATACATACATTAAAATTGCATTGTTGGTAAAGATTGCGCATTGTGTCCGTAATAATAATGCAAAAACAAATAAAAGGATTGAGGAGGTTATTAAGCCACATGTATATTACCAGTGCGTATAGGTACCTGTCAATATTGTCATTTCACGTCCTCTTCTACTCGACTCGCCTATCGTTACTGCTTCTGAACTTTCATTGTTACACTACACACATGCATGTGTAAAAAATGTACGTACCTACACATATATGTTGACAATCTTGCATGCATTAACAAGTTTATTGTTTTAAAATTTTTTAAGAATAAAACCATAATTATTGTTGTTCAAAGCAAGATGTTTTGAATTAGTTTTGAAGTCTGCAACAATTTTGTCAATGTAAAAATTATACATGTGTGTCATATAATAAAACAAATTTGAACAGTGAAGGTTGATTAATCATTTAACTAGTCAGTAATAATAATAAACTGACCAGCAATCCTTGTTGAATGTTGAATGGTGAAATAGATGGAAAATGACATTATGCTCTTGCTTTTGTACTTAATTATCCAATTTATAACAGAATCTTACACGGTTCTGGTGTTGTTGAATGCCTAATATGGACACTAACTTTGAGGTTTTCTCATGAGAAACGACAACAATGCATATGGCTCGTGGCAGCTAGTAAACTTACCTTAATGAAGATGGGAGGGCCTTCTTTTGGCAACTTCCGGTGACCGAAATTCCAAAATCGTAACATAATATGATTCATGCTCTTCAGCATACAATGCCAATGCAGCATAACTAAAAAATTCCTACTTCTTCACTTTGACAAAGGTGTATCCCAAAGTACCCAACATCATCATGTGCTCATGTTTATAATTGCGTCACATAATTCTTAAAATAACTTTCACTTATCCCCATCCCCATTACCGGATCTAACAGCCTGATTGTAACATCATGAATGACTTCGGACTTGTTTTAGTTTAGCATCCTCAGTTTTTGTTTTAATAAGTATCCTTTGCCGCCCAAAATGTTATTTAGTAAAGAATTTGCTAGCGGTGATGAAGGAACAACTTGGACATTGACTGCTTAAATTGGTTTGATAACAGCATATAAAGCCTTCCATTTCTTTTCTTCAATTTCCACTTGTCCTTAATGGGTTTATTTCAAAATGAATCACAAAAATTATAGTGAATCATTTTGGTATACCTATTTTCTAATTTTAGTACTCCAATGTTACTTGGTCTCATGCACAGTTACAAACATTAATGCATACATTAACGACCAAATTCCTGACAAAAGACCAGAAATTGAAAAAAGTTCTCACAGGATATCAGCTTCAGGGGACGACGACCACACAACAAGTGTGAAAAGTATTTCAAGAAGTGATAAAGTCGGAAATGTCATTTTCAACGATAATATTGCCTTCGGTGCGAGTTCCGTTCAAACCTCCGCTGATAAGGGCAAAAACAAAGGAAAACGTTTCTCAAACATTGATGGAGCCGAGGGGTTTCTTCAGAATCATAGACTAGAAGGACCTTTATCACCGGAAATAATACCGTCTGCAGCAGCAGCTGCCGTTGCTACATCTCCGCTCCGTTTTTATTCTGGAAATGATTTAAAATTTGCTAGTGATAATAGCCAAACTTCTCTTCACGCAGCTAACACCGTTGTGCGAGGTGCTGGCGTAACAGAAATTGGACACCACGGTAGATCTTTCTTGCCTGACGGGTTTCATGGGCAAAATGGATGGTCTTCTAATTCTGGATCATGTCTTTTTTCATGCACTTCTGGCAGTTTTGGACAAGCTGGACCAGCTTCATGTTGTCAGTTAAACTATGTCCAGTGTTGCCCTAATCCTCAGCAGGAACAGTGGAATTTTAAAAATCTTCATCATGGCAGAGGACATTTTCTAGGTGGTGAAATAAATAAAGGCGGATATGGCTGGGGTATTTTGAGAACAAATAAATATTGAGAATGTTATCGAAAGATGAAGCAGACAATATGAAACTTTAATTCATTTTTAATTTTCAGGTTCCATCCCGTACAATCCTCCAGCAATTGTAAGGCCGAAACCTTCTTGCCTCTCTTATCCCCAACACCACCACCACCCTCCCGTAATTGCCCCTCATATTCCTATTGGAGTCGGTGGTTCTCTAATTCATAAAGGGATTGAGACGATAAAACATAACATACATCACATTGGTCAGCTTTTTAAAGATACAGGAACTGGATGGGGCTCAGGTGGAAATGGTGCTGGAGGATATTATTTTCATAGGAGATCAGACAACATAAATAATGAAGTATTAGTTCCGCACGGCAATGATGGCTTGTTTTCATCAAAGAAAAAGCGAGCAAAGAGGGACATAAGTCATGGTTGGACAAATAATGGGTTTGATAAAGTTATCCCATTACCAGGCCCATGCCCTGTTTACACCGTACATGGGGATTATTCCTCACGGCCACACAGTGTTGGATTGGGCAGTTTGATAGGATGGACCAAGCCTGGAAATCAAATTCATGGAGGTTTCAAAGCAGGTTATACTGATAGTGTAGTAGTTTCGCCACCCGACTATCCAACTGGCAAAGGATATGGTCAACGCTGGTGCAAGTGGGATTTTGAATGTTCAGGTTAGATTCTTATTAATGATGTCATTAAGTTTATTGTATTGTATATTTAAGGGTCTTATCGTATAAATCTAGTTTTAAATTTTATATTATTGTTGGTCTTTTCGCGTGCGTTTCTTGTTTTGCAATATCATTTATTTACTTTTTTAGGATACAAAAAGTGCTGCCAAGGATTGTGTCAAGACGCCCCACATATCCACCGAAGTGCCATTAGACACTGATTAATGCAGTGTCATTATTATCCAACTAATCAATTTAATGTTACATTTGGATTTTTAATGGAATAACTATATCCATCATGATGCAGATTAAAGCTATTTTGTTCAAGTTATTTGCAAAATATCCTTCCAAAATTGTTCAAATTAATTAATTTGATTAAAGCTTTGAAATTTGATACTTCGAACTCGTCAAATATAAACCAGATTTTCCACATGTCAACGTAACCGCATAAATATTTTTTTTTGTGCGGTGTTTCTCTTTCCTGTACTTGAAATCATTGCGAAATTGAAAATTGTCAAAGACAGACAATATATTCCACCATGATAAAATAATTATTTTCAATGATTCTTCAAAGTGCATTCGACATTAAAAATACAACAAAGTGAAATAAGTACCTTCTTAAAAATTGTTTGATCGAATAACTGTTTGTCATTGACTGCAAGGTTAATAACAACATACACTCATTTCGTCACTTCCTCTAATTATTGTGAATGAATGCGATGCAATTTTCATACTATTCTTGTCTGCATGTTATGGTTATGTATCATATGTATGTATATTACTCCTTATTAATATTGCACACGATGGATTCATATTATAAATTGGTTATAGTATAAGTATATAACAAGTACATTCGAGATCATCCACCTTCATCCTGTACAATTATCAGGATGATGCTAGTTAAAATACTCACGAGTTGTTGATTAAATGGTAGTAACGTATTTATTTTTCTAAAAGTTAACTTAATAAACTATTTATTGACAATTTCAAAATTAATTACTTCTCCCATTTTACAAGTCAAGGAAAGGCTCGGCGATACATATAGAAACTTGTCTTATTACAAGGCAAGATTGTAAATAAGTCTCCTTTTATCTTCGCTCTGCTGGGTAAATAAAAAGATACAAAAGCAGTTTTTCACACCACACTAACTAGATATTAGTCCAAGATAATCATCCATTAGAGTTCCAATGGCAAACTATAAAAAACAATGAGCAATCAAAGTTTGGAATCAACTAAGATGTAAAATGTATTTTATAATATTATACTTACAATCCCTGTAGCGTCAACACGGGTTCCAACTATTTTAAGTCTGATTTCGTCGTCTTGCTTTATTACTATATCTTCATCTTTCGATTTATAGCACGCTGGAGTGGCCATTTGATCAAATTCCATTTCGGCTGGGATTGACTGTAAATACACAAAGAATCGGTTCATACATTTAAATTTTTATACTTAAACATTTCTTTTCTTTATTAAATGCATAAATTCATCACGGTTAATTATTTTCTCACAACAAGAACATATTCTGTTATCTTTAATGACTGCAATCAATTTAGAAAATTTACGCCGCCAACAAGAGCCATAATACTATGCAATTACGTGGTAAAACATGATGACTTCGATTTTAACTCCCGAACTGTTGAAGGCTAATATGACCTA
>JAHZNC010003619.1:0-10300 GCA_027744095.1 Zhuqinia jingwanae | reverse complement strand
AGAGAAAGGGTAATAAAAAGAAGTAAAATCTGATCATCAAATATTTTTTTATTGATTCATATAATAATATTATAAACTGTATCAAATTCTTTTTTACTATCTATCAAACAAATAGCATAGCCTTTTTATCACCTCTTAAAATATTTCTTGGCAGTTTTGTTGCAACCGAGAAAGAATACAAGTGTGCATACTAATATTTTATTACTCTTAAAAAAGTAATGTATCGAAAATTCCAACAAATAACAAAGCTAATATCTACGTATAAAAAATTCTTTAGCTTTTGTGTGTCAATCCGTTTTCACACTATGTCGTTTTGGGATTTACTACAAGGAAATAATTTTTAAGTAAATAAATAAGCTTCCGCACCTCCACCGGTGAAAGCAGGGAGAAAGCAGTGGAAAGAACAAAGATTCTCTGCTGGACTGACTCCACGTTGGAGTTGCAGATGGTGCTCAAACTGCAAAAACGGATTGCACGGCGCTCCACACGCTTTCTTCGCACAGTTTCTACGTGACCTGAGTTTTTTGTCCATAATAATATATTTCATCCCTTTCGTCAGAGTCCTGTGAGCAAACACTTTCTCCACATTCGCAAAGGATGGCAGCATGCTCTTTTCATGCCGAACCCAAAGTTGATGGTGAACATGATAACCTTTCACCATCCAACCCATGCTACTAATACTTTTTCTCTCGGCTTTTCCTTCTACAGCTTTTCACATGGTTTATAAAAATGATGATGATGATTATGTAACGATTCTTTTTTTCTTCTTCTCCGCCTGCAATTTTGCATTGTCACACGTATCCAATCATATTTCTATAAATTCCTTTCAACACGCACCTACGTATCGCTATAAATACGTGTGTATATGTAGCGATATTAAAGCATATACTCTCTCTCTTTCTCTCTTTTACATTCAAAAAAAGAATGTCGCGCTGCAATCATAAGAAACAGAATATTATACATATTTTTTACTTCTCGAAGCATTTTTTCTATTTTTAGAATTCTGACGTGCTACCTCCTTGTGCTATAATAGGCGACGTTTTACATGGAGTATATATCCTCCTAAAACTGGATCGTTATGTGTTTTGTATGTATGTCGTTATATTATAAATTACAAAAACACATATATCTGACAATTTTCTATATTACTTTTTTTTGGACACAGCTGTACGTACTCGGTAGCAAATAAAGCTAGCAAAAAAGCACTAGGCCGGTATAATGCTCAGGATTGCATTTTACGGTACAAAAACATCATGGACCGACCAACTTGACTTATGGCATCAATGAGTTATTCAATGGCTCAATTTTTCCTTCCAAAATGTGGCTCTTTTGGGATTGTTCGAAAAAAAGAAGAGAGAGAGTAAAAAATATAGAACAAGTGCGGACGGATACGGAGAGACTAAAGAAAAATGAAGAAGAAAAGTTGTAACTTTGCTTTTAGATTTCTTTCAATGGCGAAAGTTTTTCTTTTTTTGTGTTGAAATGGGACTTTATAATGAATGAGAGTAGTTTTTTCCTATCAAAAAATGAATCTCCCCGTTCAATGCGAGTAGTAATAGGTGGTAATATTGCAAATCGCAGTTCAAAAAGAGAAAGGATTAGAATTTTTTCCAAATCACACAGGGGGAGCTTATTTTGACATGGTATGTAGTAATCTTATTTTGTAGCTACATGAATGAATGTGATGTGTATAATAATGAGAATGCGAGCAAAAACATTACATTTCTTGATGAATGTAAATAATGTATGTAAGGAATAGAATAGCCAGGCGGAAATTTTTGATTATGAAGGTTTGTACTCATAATGAGCAGGTTATAACGAGTTGGTATTTAGATCATGTTTATATTTATTTAACCCGGAACAAGTCTAGCAAAACAACAAATGTGTCACATCTTAAAACATTAAACGCTATTTTGGCGTTGAAAATGTTCAAAACATATTTCCTTTTCCTACGCAAGTAAATAGCATCGTTAATAAAAGATTATATTGCCAAGATGAGTAATCTTTTAATAATGTGAATATATGATTTTAAATAATTATATTTTTTATTTTGCAATATGAATGCAATAATACGCTGAAAATTCTCTCTTCGATGTCGATTTTTGAAATCATTGTCACAATATCCTTTCAATTTTCATGATTGCCGCTTGCGGTTCTACTAAAATTGAAATTGTACATGTTTGCTTGAGGCAAAAGAATAACTTGTACGTGACTTCAATGAATTAGTTTGTATGCCTATTTTTTGTGCTCCAAAAAAAGTTTCATTTTTTTCCACATGTAAAGCATAGTAAATATACATGTTTATCTGTACGAAGGCAAATACAAGAAAAATGCAAAAAATATTTATATGCAGTTCTAGTTTTTTTCAACCTTTTCTTCATCTTCTTTTTTGACTCTTATATTCCCTTTATCTCTACAAAACCAAAACCAAAGTTAAGCCAGTCGTCAGGGATTTTATTATGTGGGCTTACACTTTATTTATTATACTACTATCTATTCCCACTCTTCTTCTTCACCACCTATTTAATATCATTGGAGAGGAAAGTCATTCAAAAGAAACAAAAAGTGAATGTAAATAAAATGCATTTCTCCTTTTTTCTCTTCTACTACACAATTTTTATGTTTGGATGATGAAAGGGAGTAAAAAAAGGAGGATTGTAAACAAACTAGAGAGTATATATTTTTATGGGTAGCTCTTTATCTACATGTTATTTTGTTGCAAGAAACAAGATGGTTTAGGTGTATATATATTTTTTCAAAATAAAATAGGTATTTATATAATATGTACAAGCATTATGGTAAATTGTGAGGATTAAATACATGTTTTTTTCTTTCCTTTTTTGATTGTTAAATTGTTTGCATGTGTGAAAGAGAAATGAAGAGATGAGAATGTGCTGATGAAAGTGGTGAAATTTTTTTGTATGAAAAAAAATCTTTAAAAAATATACAAGGCACATTCACAGCGACTGGCTTGATCACAAAGGCCTAGAAGCTAGTGTAAATAAAATATCTTATGTAAGCAAGAAAATAATGTTGATGGGATGCAGAGAGAGAGAGAGAAGGTGACTGCCATCATTATTATTACTACTATTATTATTGGTAGCGCGCGGTAATGGATGTTTAGGTATGGATGGATAAAGAAGAGAGAAAGAAATGCGAGCTGCTAAACATATATTTTTCCATGTTGTATTTTTTTTTGGTGAATATTATTTTGTAAAAACACATTATTCGCCAGACGTGTATATTATGTATGTTTTACTTGCAACAAGACTAAACAAGACACAAGGTATAAAAAAAACTTTCAGGTAGTTTTTTTGTGCGTATCTTGTATGTTTAGTAGTAAGTAGGCAGCAGTATAGAGTAATGTAATAGGATTCGACTAGATGGCCCAACAAAAAATAATAAACCGGCAGCTTTGATAACTAACACACATACATACGTGCATACATACATACATACAATAACACCACCACTATATATTATAGTACTACACCACCACCCTTCTTGCTTAGTTTTTTTTATCTTATCGTTATTTTTCATTCTAGAATATTGACCTCGATTCTTTGACAGTATGATATACTAATGTATGCTTACACAAAAAAGAAAGAACTAGTGCGGCTCAATAATGTCGTCTTCCTCCTCCTCTTGTGTAGTAGTTTTTTTGGTGGATAAATATATTGGCATGAAAAATCGCTCCTGTTTTCTCCTCATTAGCTACTTGTGCTAGAGTGAAGGAAAAAAAATAGCATACGCTCAATTGAGTACATAGCAATTTATCTTGTGAAATATGGGTGCAATAGAAAAACAAGTTTGCCGTGTTTAAAAAAAAAATCTATTATATATACATTTATAATGTAAAAGATATATAATATATAGTTAAGTGTAATAATCTAATAATGTTTATTGCATTTACGTTTTTATACTATTTCATACCTTTGCAGTTGTAATAGATTATTATGTATGGTAATATGAATTTATAAGATTATTTTAAAGTTTGACGTCATATTTAAAGTTTTACACGTTTTTAAACACTTATGTAAGCGTAGATTTTTGGGGGGTTTCATCTGTACGTTTCAGTGAAGTAATTTTACGAGGGTGCTAACCGAAAAAAGATTAACGTTTTATTTCATTTTCTACAAAAATGTTAAGCATTAAAGCATACAATATTGATGTAAGGCGCAAAGAAATTCATTTTAAATCCACAAGTTTTAACACAAGATTGTTGTTACTTTAAAAAAGCTTCTATCATTTTTTGTTACATCTTTAAATATATAGTATAGTAATATTTAGTTAGGTCGTTTTATAAGCAGGTATCCTGCATTCCCATAAAAAATTAAAAAAATATACTCCAGGGTAAACCGCCACCACCTCACAGATTCCCCTTCTTGTTTTTCCTTTAGTTAAAAAAACATAGTATAACATATCGTATAGATGTTATATATATATTGTGTAGGTATATATTTATGTATTTCTTTTTAGTAGACCACCAAAATACCTAAAACATTCATCTTTTTCTTTATTTTTAAAAAGCTTTCTTTCTCACTTCATTCATTTTCGTTTTCCATCAAAGGTACACACCTTATTATCAAGGATGTTATTTTTTTACTAAAAAAGACGTCCGTATTCATTAGAGGGCTAGCATTTCAACCTCTTTTATAAACAGTGAAAGCTGTTGTTTTTGTACATGACGCGTCTCTCTTCTCTCTCTCTCCCTCTTTATATGCTTGAATTGGAAAGGAGAAGGAAGGAAAGCACAAATAGGTCTTATCACTCAAAATAAATTACTTTCTCAGGAAAAAAAAGAAGACTGTTCGAAAGAGAGAAAGAGAGACAGAGACCCAAGGGTATTTTGAATCCACCAATCCATCTACTCGTGTACTATATATGTACCTACCCTTTATATTTGTATGAGAAGAATGAGAAGAACCTGACACAAAAATTAAACATTTGGAGCTCTCTATCTACCACAATAACAAATAATAATTATACGAGTATAGATACTTGTTTTGAAGTAAATGTAATAGGATATGTCATCTCTTTTTCAAACAACAATACATATATTATTATTATTATTTATTAAGTGTATATTGAATTTCAAAGGGGCTCCTCCTCTAATAATGTATTATTTTTTTGTTCCGTTTATATTACAAAAGATGCAATTTAAATGGATGCCGTGGGCTATTTTCCCTTTTTCCTCTCATCATCACTCTTTCGAACCATCCTCCTCCTTTACACCACAACAACAACCTTTACCATATTTTCATGTTTCGTACTACAAGTAGGACAACAGTGTGCACAACTTTTCCCTCAAAATTCTAAAAATAAATTGATATTATGCTATTCAAAAAACCTACACACATATGCCCCTATCACTTTCTAAGCAACAACAAAATTCGTATCCTTTTCTTATTTCTTCCTCTTTTTCTATTTACAAAAGAAAGAAAATAAAGTGAAATTTANCTTATTTCTTCCTCTTTTTCTATTTACAAAAGAAAGAAAATAAAGTGAAATTTAATTATTTCCCGTATGCATAAACACAAAAATAATGTCTTTAAAATTCTAATACTACTATACACCCCTAAGTTAAGTACACAAGTACACCTGCACTTTCATATTTCTCTGCCCTGTCCTGTATCCAGTAATTATTGTTATGAGAAAATGGGTGAAGCTTTCCCATCTCCATCACTCTCATAATCAGCATCATTGTTAGCAGTGAAAAGGCTGATGGGGATGGTTATGTATACATATGGTTATATCTCTGAGAATATAAAAAGTAGAAACATGGATGAAATATATATCATCTAATATATCAACCTACCATGTTTGTATGTACATTTATATCTTGTTATTACAGTCCTTGGAGAGGTTTTTGTCCAAATGTAGTGTAATTACATGGGTTACTTGAATGAATGGGATTGTACCATTTCAGGTCAACAAGGGAAAATAATCTCATTGGGTTAAACTGACCATTTCACTCGAGACAAGTGCCACACACCACTGCACTGTGAAGGGATTTTCTTCTGAACAGAATGAACGTTCATTTTATATATCCGGACACTTCATTTCCAGAGGGATATGATAGCTAGGGCCACTATCCCGACTTGCTTCGGACTCTCTCTCTCTCTATGTCTTCCCTCTCGCCTTTCACACACTCTTTCTCTCACTCCATTCCTTGCACCTGAATAAGCACATTACCACCAAAAAAGGGAGAGGGAGAATTACAGTTATCATTCCAACCTCAAACATACACCCAGTTTTTTTTCTCGTATTATTTAAATCGAAAAATATTTTTGCCATCACGTCCTTTCACATTATTCTTTCTGCAAAAGTGCACAAGCATTATTTGGATATGTATTATGCTTTACAAAAGCGACCACAATATTACACCTCAAATTTGAAATTCACAAAGTGCACTCAAACATTTGTGGATAACATATACATTTATATTTAACACCCAAAAATATCTAAATTATTATTTTTTCTGCACATTCTAATTTTTTTAAATGTACCAACCAGAATACAAGGGTAAAACAGCAAAATGAATAAAATTCTGGGAGTTAAAAAAATGTATTTGGTTTTATTCATCTCGGTCGGTAAAAATGGGTTAAAAAAGGCTAACTAGTATTATTGAGTGTTATTTATATAGATGGCTTGTTATACTAAATAACTGTAACAAAAGCAGTTTGTTAACACAAAATGGTTACCTAAATAGTACTACTACAAAATGTTAAAAAAGGACAGGGTCACCCCAGAACAAAGTATGATAATACTAGTAAAATATATAGCTTTATAAGAACATGTTATGTTATGTACTTAAATCCCGACAAAAATCGCTGATGCATTCGAGTGGATGGCTTATTAAAGCAAGCAAACCTTTTCCTTTTTTGCTATGGCTATCTCTATTTTCCTGTCGTTTTTTTTAAATAATAAAACACCAAAAAACTGTTGGGTGATATAAAAAGCTTGTAAATTTAGACGTGTGCCCTTTAAGGTTTGGGACGTGATTTGAAAGATCTTAAAGTACTCTTGATTGACAAATCGATCCTAAACTTAGATTAGCCAACTAGAAAAATCTGCACTTGAGAGTAGAGTCCAGTCCCCGAGTATTGAGAAATGGAGTCATCGTATCATTGTAATGCGGTACCCTCATGTCCTGACTGACTTGTACAAAAAAAGTATGCTTAATTACATATATAATCATAGCACATTATATACTTATGTATATCATGATTGCAAAAAAAGTAGTAGTTGTATATTACATACATACATTATGTAAGGAAAATGTACAAATAACGAAATTTCAGGAGAGAGAAAGTAAAGCCAACCCAAAGTTTTTTTTTTGCAAGAGGATAGTTTTTGCTGATTTATTACGCGTGGATTTGTCATAGAATTGGGATTTATGCCGTTTTTATTTCAACTTCAGTGGAAAGCTATCCATTCAGAGGAGAGACAAAATGAGGTTAGCAGAAGGCAAATAGAGAGAAAGAAAAAAGGGGCTGACTATTCAGCAGAAGAATGGTTACACACGCGGCGGTGGCTACTACCACTACCACCATCACCGATACTTCTACTTTCTCTTAATGTACTAATCTGCTTTTCACTCTCCCCCTCTCTCCCTCTCTCTTCTTCCATTTTCTCCTACAACTGTTACTAACTCTCTCTCTCTCTTTCCTTTTTCCCTAATAAACCCGGTTTCAATAAAGTATCCCTCAGTCATCTATACATGTTCTGGGTTTGAAGCCATACACTATAAACTTTATATAAAGACACACACACACAAAGGAAAGAGAAAGTTTGCTTTTCAAACATCATATTACCTCACTACTACTTTTTATACATGTACCTGAGTCTGAGTCTCTCAGAGTGACTGAGTAGTAGTAGATTTAATTTCTATATGTAGGTAGATATATGCTTGATTTGACTAGGTATCCATTCAATATCACCACGTATGCTCACGTAGCAATTTGTAACAAAAACTGACACAAAGGAGCTTACCTTTAATATATATGAAAAAACGTTCGATGCGAAACTGAAACTGTTAATGTCATGCTGATACTCACATTGATTACATCATCGATTCACCCCACACAAAAAATCATAGAATGAATGGGCTGATTGTATACTGACTCACAGAGTGCAACCATATACGTAGCTGTGTAAATGTATGTAGCTACAATACTTTTTTTTACCTTCTAAATACCTACCTATACTACGCTCAATACTTTTAATATGCAATCCTATTGAAATTTATCAAATCTGTTAAGTGTTTGAAAGCAAATCACCCTCACAGCATAATATTGTAGATTATTACGGCGTAGTAATAAGATTGTGAAAGCAGATAAAATGCTTATCACAAATTACCACGAATGCATGTTGGATATTATTATGTCGGGCTGTACAGCAGCAGCTTGATATATTATGTGCATTATTGTAACACATTATTGCGCCGTGTGATACGTTTCCGTTATGAAAACTCATTCTTCTACCGTTTGTATATCGCAAGCAGAAGAAATGGCTGCCTACACATTGTGAACACGTGCGGGACTGTTGTTTTATGGAAGATTGAATAACAAGCCAGCAACTGTGTAGAGAAATAAGAATCCCTAGAAAACAGGATTTTGCTTTTCAGAAAAAAAAAGAATAATAAAAAATATGAAAATTCAAAGAGTAAACATGTAATCATAATCCACTTTGTACACATCAATAGCTCCCATCCCCCATCTCATATCATCATAATGATTAACACACAGATATATAATATTATTACATGATGTGAAATCATATTGCATGTGTTCATTCAGATTTCTTTTGTAGAGAGATACACATTCCATCAGCTTTGCTCGTTATATTTATTATTCGTTTAACCCATTTTCACAGATAATATCCACAACCCACGCATGCACACTGGTGAGCTTATTTTCTAAAAATAAAAAAATCTGCCTAAAATTCTGTAAAAAATTTCCGATAAAGAAAAAAAACAAGCTTGTGAAAAATCCTTAAAAAAATATAAAAGACCACACAACATCAGTAGCGACATAAGTGGTGGGGGAGGAGAAAAAAGTATGTGGTGGTATATGTATACCTACATATTATATCAGTGTGTAGTCACAAAGAGTCCCTTATGTACAATGAACATGTATGACAGCACGTCTCCCAGCAGACTTAAAATGCAAATGGCTTCAATCAATCAAACGACTTGACTTCCTCATTCATACTACTACTACTACTAACGGATTGGGTATGTGAGTATGTGTAGCTTTTTTTATGTAGTGTTCACTTACAGAAAAAAAGGGTATAGAAAAATAAACTTTTACTTTATACTGCCATGCTACTGTCACAAAAATGAGGTGATTTGCCACTCCCTCCGCTATTGTTATTGCAAAGAGAGAGAGACCACTTCCAAGAATTTTTTTTATGCATGCAAAAAAAGTTATAATGTATCCTTTTATGCCATACTACTACTGGCCAGGCAATTTGTTATTATAGTAATTTGAGATGAACGACGAACGGTGTTGCATAAAAAAAGTGTACACATAAACATCTAGGCATTACGTAAAATATAATAATAATAATAATATGTAGTCATCTGTTTAATGGTAGTTAGTGTACAAAAAAATTGTATAGTTTTGATAATGGATGTACAATTTTGATATAAAATCTGAGTATTCCTTGATGGTGATATGATGATGATGATGTGATGGAATTGAGGAAACTACTCAAATTAGCCGGGGTAACTACTAGCACTAATGCTACTTTTTCTTTTCTGCTGGAAGTGGTTCAGCTTGACTGCGCCGTCTCCACGAGGGATCGTAATGAAGAGTACATGAGATAAATTGCTTGCTCTCCCATGACTGAGCTATAGTGATTTACGAGCTGTGCTGCATAATCAATTTTTCTAACGAACAAAAAAAATTGTTATACATATCTATTTTTTATCCTGAAATAATAACACACTCATTCTTTAGTCGGGTGGTGTCTGTAATCTATCGATAAACTGATGCTATCTTTTGAAGAAAAATTTATATATAATTTTCACGTGCATGATTTTATCATTGATTGAAGAAGATATCATAAAGATTAAATACAGAAGGAATAAAAATAATCATTAGACAATGTCTGTATTTGACTTGAATACGATTAAGCTTTAATCATTAATTTACAATTGGTAAAACTTTAATGGGATCAGATATATTAGGGACGAACTTGGTCTCATTTTCAAGGGGTGTCGGCTTAAGGCCTTTATTGTAAGGCAGCCCGGTCTGAGGCCACTATTGTCAGGCCATCATGACTTAAGGCTTCC
>JAHZNC010003618.1:0-10417 GCA_027744095.1 Zhuqinia jingwanae | reverse complement strand
GCTACTGACCTTAGCTATCGATTGCCGAAAACAGAATTCAAAAATTCCTAATAGTTTTTGAGTTATCGCGCATACGGCCGGCAGACAACGCCAAATTATAATGAACTGTAAACAGTTCATTATAAATGGCAACAAAATCCTTGATTTGTCATTGTCGCATTGATTTTGATGAGTTTGTTGACCTAACCTAACCAAATGTTGGACCTGCAAGAGGTTCACAGCCGGGAGAGCCACTGTACCGCTTGCTCCACTACTCGCAGCCAGAACGGAGATGTCCGTGCCATTTGCTACCACCGGCGTTGATGAAGCTGGTCCACTAATCCTCAAGGGAGGATAAAAGTGCTGGATTTTGCTCTTCACATGTGCCACCTATAGAGCTGTTCAACTGGAGTTGGTGAACACCTTGTCAGCTGATAGCTTCATCCTGGCCCTCCGTCGTTTTGTGGCTAGAAGGGGAAGACCGAATAAAATATATTCGGATAACGCATGTGGATTTGTTGCCGCGGACAAATCCTTCCGTCGCCTCGATTGGGAAAAGGTGACAGCCTACGCCACAGTTCATAGGATTGAATGGCGTTTCAACCCTCCGCTAGCGCCATGGTGGGGTGAATGGTGGGAGAGACTCATTGGTCTCGCGAAGCAGCTGCTTCGTCGTATCTTGGGGAGACGTGTGGTTCATCGTTGGGAGCTTGAGACCCTGATGTGTGAAGTTGAGGACGCCCTCAACAAAAGGCCACTAACACACACCTCTGAAAATCCAGATGACCCACTACCACTCACACCGAATCACTTATATCCTGTATCCGGTACAGCGGATCACTGTATCTTCCAGAAGCGGATGTACGGGACGCTGGCGCAACAAAAAGCGCATACCGCAAACTTCAACACCTTCGAGATGCCCTAAGGTCCAGATTCCGGGTAGAGTACTTGGGTTTCCTCCGTGGGTATCACGGTCACCAAGACCCAGACCCAGACCCAAGAGAATACCTTTACGTATTTACGGTTAATTGTGTTGTGCCAATTATCCAAAAAACCTGGATAATTGACAGGTGGGAGGTGTTGCAAATTAACCCTTTTCCTTTTGGTTCCCTGGTGAGTGGGATCGGCGTGAAGAACACGAGGTAGGCAGCTCATGGAGAACACGCTGCCGTAGCGTCCTTTTTCTATTTTAGCTGAAATAAAGCTAAATCAATAATTTAAGATCAATAATTGTTGCAAAAAACAACTTATTTTCAACACCATATAATCTACATCAAGGAACACCACAAGGAAGCTCGCTTTCAGCAATCGCGTTTAGTTTATATATTAATGTCAATGAAGATAAGTGACATACTACAACAATGTGACTTTTGCTATTATGCTGATGACATTGCCCTGTATTGTACGTATATTAATACTGTTATAATATGTTAAGTTTAAATTAATCACAAAAAAAATTTATATTTATCAAAGATTGTCTTCTGCAACCTCTGATGTTCTTCGCGATCTTGCATCTGCTGTACTTGGGTTTTACGGCTGTCCCAACTCAATGTCACACTCCGGAGTGCTTGGACTCTCTAGGCCAAGTCACCCCGGTCTCCCTGGCATGAAGAGGGGAAACAGCGAGATACGGCTTTATTGACTGTTTCGCCTCCTTGACTGTAGTGCATACATGCGAGTCGTCATTGGAACCCGTAATATATTATGATTCGGCATTATTAGTTATATTGTAAAATGCTTTTTGTTAAATTATTTTATTATCATACTAAGTTTTAAACCTTTTATTTTCACGTAGTTTTAGTTGGTTTTTCTTGAAAACAATATGTAACCATACATGTTAAGATAATGACCAATAAATTTGCAATACAAATACAAATACAAATTTCATGATTTGATGTGGATGTGTCTATCAAATCAAGCTCTTTATTTTTGCTCGAGACTTGCAATCCGCTGGGGATTTTTACCTGACGATAAAAGCCATAAATGTGATGAGCGGGTAAGGTGTCTTAAAATTTTATGTTGTCAAGACATTTGTATTATTTTTTTGATCGTAAAGAGTAAAAGAAAGCCGAAAAGCTTACATAACTATATTCATTTTATTTCAGGAAGATGTCCACTTTGAAGCAGTCTTCAACGTTACGGGACCTATTCAAAAATAGACCATCCGTGGCTATGGAATTATTGGAGTGTGCACTTGGGAAATTGGTTAGGCTACTTTTTGCCAATGTGAAGAAGATTCAAGACTATCAAGACCAAACCATTTTAACACATTAAATGCGTATTGTCTTGTGATAGTGGTCTGGCAAGGCGTATGCATGCATTGACAAGTATTTGTATTCAATAAGTATTTTAAGTATTTCAAACCATGAATTGAGAAGGACATGTGAATGAAAATCTAGTTCATCAAGTTTTTTGTAAGTGATTAATAACTTGATATTTTGTAAATTAAATAAAAACGATGAAAAAATTATTGACGGATGCGAGGTCAACTCATAACTAAAGAATTTGCTATGTGCAGATTTAAATTAAATTAAATTTTAACGGGGAAACAATACTTAATTGGTGAATCTATGTGTACACTTGTTATTAATAGGTATTGAACAGCCACAGTATGATATCTTGTAAAAAAATCGCATACATTCCAGATAAATATACTAAAATAGCTGCATTACATATTACATCATGATCATAATGACCATCAAAATGTTCTCACATCACTCATATCCGTCCACACTCCATGTACCATCATCATCATCACCATTCACTCACCTACAAAATGGCATTCATGGTTCGTTCGTGCATAAGCATAGATGGCGGGCATCCAAATGTTTCGCACAGCACACGTTTTGCCAATCAAATTTCCAGAGTCGTCAGCCTTACTATTCCCATTTAATACAGTTATTTTTTAACGCCAATAAAGTGTTGAATCAACAATACGTTTATCATGGAGGAAAAGAAAAACAAGACATGGAGGTAATGACAGTAATGAGAATAAAAGGCGGTATTTTATTCTCATCATGTTGGGAATTAATAAATTGAAATTAATTTTATTTTGAGAGCGGACCAGCTGTTTGTTGCAAGTTCCGTCAAATGTGTAATTGCCAAGTTATCAATTCTAAAATCAATCCTTTGCAATTAGATTTCGAGCTCCACCACCCCGCTATACAACGTTTTCGCTGTGCCCTCGTGCACTATCTGTGAGCACCTGTATTTATGGCTACAAGTAAATGTCTATTTCCTCATTCTCAAGAAGAGTTGAAGGAATGGAGGTTAAGGATGGATATGGATAAAAAGAACAATGGTTTAACAGATGAGATGATGGGAGAAGAAAGTGCCCGCACCATGAAAAAACGGCCACCAATTCCTAATATTTATCTAACGTTGAGCATCCCTCCACTTTGCATTCACTATTTACTAGATTTAGAAAAGAAGATCAAGGACTCGGCCAATATTCAAGAGGTTTTAAAAGATGAAATACCTAATGTTAAAATCAGGTGTGGGAATGCATGAAATTATAATTTATTATTCCTAATAACATTATTATATTATGATTCCGTATTCAGTATAATTTACATTTTGTGTTCAATACAGAATAGGAACTCCTTTGAAGTACCAGAAGTGGATCGATGGTGTAAATAACATTCAGTGCTTATGGTCTTTTATGGTGGACTCTAAAATGCCAATGGGTACAGTTTCCATTTTACATGATTCGAATAGGGAGTCATTTTCTATAAGTGATGCGCTGTATTATAACAAGAAAAATGAGTCCGTTGATTTAATTGAATTGCATCGGAATAATAAAATGCAAACCGTAAGATACTTGACACTTTTAAAATGATGCATGGTGTAATTAAGTAGACTTTGCACTTTTTACTAACAAATAAGTGCGTGCATTTTACAGAAACTTCAAATTTTAAACACGTTTGTCAAAACGCCGCGTGTACTTCGTTTTAATTCTGGATGGCCAGATACATGGTATTATAAGGTTGACGTTGTTTTCGAATCTCGGGATTTATGCCCGGAACCAGGACTCTACCAGCAGTCAATCGTTTTTGATTTTAAGACGGACCCCAAGATAGTTAAGCACTTGTCAGTGGAAATTTTGCCCAAAGTGGAGCACATTGGTAACCATTTAGACAATATTCCCATTAAATTCCAGTGGGGTCCCACGCCAGCTTATTCGGTCGATCAGACACATGAACTGCGTTCAAATTTTACGACTGAAAATATGCCACCAGCTTTGGATGGTACCGAGTTTCCCCCGCTGGAAAATTTTTATCATAAAGAGTATAAAGCATCTGTTAAGACAATGGGACTTGAAAAGCCCGATATAGTAGATTCTACAAATGGCGAAAGTGTTAAATTGAATGGAATTATGTACTCAGGATCAAATGGCAGTGATGCGTCGAAAGATGATAACCTTTTTTTAGAAGATATTTGCCTTACAAAGGAGAACTATCGGTGTTGGATGCGTAAGTTTATACCACTTGCTATACCTTAATCTTGCGTCTATAATAGCGATAATGACTGTTATACTATTACATAATAATAATTGGTTATTGGTTTCAGCCCTCTTAAGCACAAAAATAAGGACCTATAATTATAAATATTTTTTACTGCATTCGTTATTATTATTTATTTTTTTACTTTAGATGATTTTCTTGATGTGGAGAACTTGGCTAGGCAAAAAGCTGTTAAGCAAATTAAAACACTCGTAGATGTTGCGCTGCTCAAAAATCATTCGCCTAGTTCAGAATGTATTTACAAATATAACTGTACAGGAGAAGTTTACGGGAAAATAGAGATGATTAGGTGAGTTTTAAGTTGATCTACTACACTAGATTAAAAGTACATTGTACATTGGAATATGACCTTTGATCCTTGGATTTGCAGTGAGATTGCGTTGGATCCTAAACTGAACAGCCTAATCGCTAATAGCAGTAGCAGCGTATTAATTTATGTGTCAACAGATACCGTTGCTGTGTCATGCAGGAAAACTACTCCCCGTTATGTATGCAAAATTGTGGAGAAATCCAGATCAGCTATATACATAGCTATAGGGAAAGTAGCCGTTGATGACCTTCTTCTTTTGCCTGACTCACTGCGCCAATTGCATGTGCAGTTTATTTTAGATCCATATGCTATTGAAGGACTCAAATTTTGTATTAATGCATTATCCAGGCATCACATGCAATTGCTATTTCCTTATTTTGAAAACAATCAACTACCAGTTTATAACGTTCTCTGCTCGGCCACGTAAGTATTAACAACTCAAGCTAGCATAGCCATGTCACAAGTCCATGTTCCAGTTGATGTATGTGGGTGTTTTATTTTTAGTTTCCTCAATGAAGAAGAGCTATTTCTAAATAACAGGCAACAGAGCGTTTACAACATAGTCACTGGAAGGAAGGGATTGATGGACGCTGAAATGTTTATTCCACAAATTATTCTTACAGGTCATTGCGATTTATATGATAATTTCTAAATGCCTCATATACTCCAATTTGATTTTATGGTGTTTTCACTTCACACGAAATTTATAAAATGTGTCAGCTTATTGATGCTTCTAATATTTTAAAATTAGGCGGACCTTCAACCGGAAAGTCTCATGTATTGGCGCATAGTGTCCGTGGGCTTCTACGTACCCAAAATGGTGGTGCTCCACCAATTCGGATTCTTATTTGTACCAGAACAGATGTAGCTGCTGATATGTAACACATCTTTACAGAATTGATTTTTTAAATTGACACTTGCATTTAGTAATGACTAATGACAGATAAATATATTATTTTAATTCTCTAATTATTTTTACAGTTATATTACTGATTATTTACACCGCTGGCTTGTTAACGATGAACTATCTGTGCAGCGATCAAAACCTCTCAGAATTTATGATATTGATCGTTTTGTCGATTGCGTTAGTGGTGCTGTTAAACATGTAAGTTAGTTGGTTGAACAAACTTTAATTGATTTTACATGTGCATCAACTTTCAACAACATTCTTAATTTTGGCGCAGTATTGTCTTTTTGATTACGATGGAACCAACTTTCGTTTGCCAACTAAAGATGAAGTTTTGTCACATAGAATTACTATTCTGACCGTTTCAACTTGCTACGCGTTGTTACGTCTGGGGTTAGAAAATGGTGAGAACACCAGTATTTACACACTTGCACATTACAGTATTATGAATATCTGTATTGGAAAACTATTTACTATCAATAATTTATTCAACCCGAATTTCCGATATTTATTGCAGATACGTTTTCGCATATTATTATCGATGAGGCTGCTCAATGTCTAGAACCTGAATGTATCCAACCAATTGTCCTTGCTGGAAAAAATACCAGGTTGGTCATAGCTGGGGATGTGGTTGTGACACCATCGCAGATGTTTGCTGGGCCTTCAAGAGTTTCACCGTTGCCACTTCTTGAAAGGCTCCGGAATATTTATCCATTCAGGCACCCTTTTGTTATCAACTTGGTAGAAAATTACTCTAATCATGAAGTAATATTAAAGGTAATTTGTTAAAACCTATATCGGTATGTTCGTATTTATCCAACCTAAACCAGGGATGATACTATATGCTGTGTTTAATTATTTTAGTTTGTTAGTGGCACCTTTTATCATGATCAGCTACGGCCAGCATCAAATCAACCATGCCATCCAAGATATTATCCGTTGGGTTTTCATCATATTTCAACTAGCAAAGAACTTCAACCTGATAACGGGGGAGGATACTATAATATGGAAGAGGTAAGAAAGATGAAAATACTAATCCTTTGCTTTTATTGAGGAGATTTTTACTGGTTTTTACGTCTACAAATTATTATTAACTAACTTAACAGATAAGATGTGTGACTGACTTTATTGACGAACTTCTTCGATCATGGCCAGTGTCTTGGGGTAAACCTCAAGAAAAGGGCAATTTGATCATAGTGTCTCCATACATTAACCACTTAATGGGTTTGCGCGTGCAGCTTCAACTTAAGGGGCTGCAATGGATTAACGTCGAGCTGGCATCTAACCTGATAAGTAAGACCGTTCTTCAGTTTATTAAAATTGAAATATAAATCAATCATGCTGAATATTATTGGATTATAAATTGCCAAATTTTCTTACAGGTAAACGGTATAGAGTTGTAATTGTATCAACTGTGAGAACGCATAAATTTGATGTCCAAGAAAATTTGTCCATGCCTCAAGATAAGGAAAATGGATTTTTCTCTAATAAATGGCTAGTTAATGTGGCGATCAGTTGTGCCAAGAGCTTAGTAATGGTATTTGGTGACGTTTGTAGCCTTTTGCAACACGGGGACTGCAGGTTTGTTTTTATATATGAATTGAAATTTTGCTATTTAACGTCTAAAGGGAAGCTATAATGAGATGATGTTACAATGTTTTATGTTTGTAGGGATGTGTGGCACAAATTTGCTACCGAATGCCAGTCTCATGACTCATTACTTGGGTTCGTTGTTCAGGATGGATTGCAAATTGAGGTACTTTCTTTAGCATAGATGTAACTTTTCTAAATTTGGTACTAAAGCTTGTTTTCATTGAATTATGGGTCTTATTTAAGAGCCCAGTACAGCGAGGAAGACCTTCAATACCAACCGGCGACACCAAATTTAATGCGGGGATTATTAAATCAATTGGTTTAGACGTGACAAATCTAAGTCTTAATCAAACAGCTTTATTGCGTAACGACAGAATCCTGCCAAACCAGGCTCCACCCAGCAATAATATTACGGCAATGCCGTTGATCAAAATGAATATAACATGTGCATCTGATGCGATAAAAAGTGAAAACGGAAATTCCTGGAATACTGGTACCCTTGCCACAGCTCCCAAAAGTGATTTGTTTAGTGCATTTAGTTCTGACGTGAAACCATTGTATGTGTCCACCCCATCACCCCTACCAAAAAATATAGAGGACAATGATACAATGAAATCACCAGAAAAGTCACCTGCAACTGCACTAACTTTCCAGACTTCCACGCCTATTACTGGTGGAACAAATAACATTTCTGGACTGCTAAGCTCTCATATGGAGATGACACAACATGGACCTAAAAATGATTTAAATACTGTGGCAAAGCAATCTACTTTGTTAAGCAAGATTAACGCACCTTTAAAACCTATGATGGATATGTATTCCAGACCGTTTGAATTACCAGCAGGACGACAAAATTCCAACTCCCTTGATATTTTGGAAAACGAAGCAAAGCTAAAGCATCACAAGCCAGTCAAACATTTAACAGATTTGAATTTAATAGAGCCTCATCCAATGCCATTACCCGTTCCAACCATTCCATCGCAGGTACTCTTTGATACAAAATTTGTTATTCCTGGTAAGGAACTGAATGCAATGCGCAAGTTTAATGAAAGTAGTGGCGAATCATTGGGACCCAGAAATTCACCATGCATTTCTCCTCAAAAGTTTGTTTCTCCGCTAATGCGTGGTCCACCTGGGTTCGCACCCATTTCATATGAACCAAAAGTTGGAAGTTATGCTTTTTCAGAAAACAGGGTGTCATACCCGACCTCCCCCTATAAAAGTTATATTAGTGGTACAAAATCTACGTTTAAGAGAAATACCTATTATGAGTTACCTCCCCGAATGTTAAAGTTGCATCAGAATCAGAGATCTCCTACCCAAAGAAGGGCTGTTCCAAAGCAAACGCAACCTGCTGAAATGAACTTTTTCGAAGAACTCGGTTTAGATTCCCAAAGGGAAAGTGGCCGATCTGGATCTTCATCGTCATCTGAACACTCCTTCTTGGATCGTGATGAAACAATAAGCATTGTGGAGGAAGATGGTTCAAGTGTGTCGCCGCAGAGTGGCTGGATTGAAGTCAAAAGTACCAGAAAGGGCAAAACACCCCAGGGGAAGAAATACAAGTCTAAAGAGAAGCGCGTTGTACAAAGTGTCGATACCGAAGAGGATACTGATGATCTGCGATCAGAAATGTGTGTAGATGATAAAATTGATCTTATTACACAAATGGGGTTTACTAAAAGCGAAGCTGTAGAAGCTTTACAATCATGTGAGAAAGATTTGCAACGAGCGGTTGATTGGTTAATTAGTAAACCAACAAGATCTGGTTCTTAATAATTCATTTACACTGAAAATGTTAATCTAAACAAACTGTCGCTGTATTTACATTTTTCGGGCAGTATAGATAGATTAATATACTTAAGTATAGATTGATAAAATCCTTGGTATTGATACTTTTGTTTTTGAGTATTCATGTTGGCACATATTGCATCATTTTTAAAAACTATTCTGTATTCTGGTACACAGTCAATCAATAGTAACGTACATACTCAAAAGATAAGTGATGACGATGCTCATATTATTATCAATGTTATCAGGGCAGTGGCGCTGAATAAAAACCTAATAATAGTAGTAGTACATAAGTTAAGGACAGTTAAATATTTATATGAGCACAGTGATCAATTCTATGTTCTCGTATATATTGATGATTTAACTTGACTATAATGAAATATATTATTATTGTTGTTAATTGCTGTTTCCCCCCAGAAGTATTTAAGGACTTTGACTTGAAATTTGCACGTTACAAAGGGAGCATAATATTTTGTTTGTTACTTACCCTAAGTACGTAAACGTGGTTCACTTGACATGGGTCTGAAAATACAAAATTTAAGCTCTTGAACATAGACTTACATAATTTTTAAGGTTAAAAATGTGTTTCATTAAAGTTTTAATATATTAAATATATAATAAAATGTATTAATATTTAATATTATGCTGTTATATTTGAGACTGTTCGCCCTTACATAATATCTAAATTACATTGAAAAAATGGTGCAGATACAAGTATTAAATAAAATTTAAATTGGAACAAAAATTTGAAGTCATTGTTTTACTTTCTTATCATGTAATAAATTTGGGCTAGCACATTTATTGTTCCTTCATAAAAGATTATTCATGAATCATGATGTAACTACCACATTCATATGTATATGGGACAGTTAGTTAAGATCAAAATTAACGTTGTCAGAATTCATCCATCCCAAAGCCAAATGACGCCCTAAATGCAACAAAGTAAAAAATATATTCTAAGCGATACAACAAATGAAACAATACCAACCAAGGCTGTAAAAGTACTGTAATAGTAAGTATAGGTATGTTCTAAGTAAGTGGCTGTGAGTTCTAGTAGTATATTGTATACTACTTGTTTGTAATTTGTATGAAGTGGGATGTTATGATTATATGTGAAGTGAAAACATATCTCTGCATCTGCATGCACAGCTGTTGCATGCATTGGCCCGGTCTGTCTGGCTATAATATTTTTGTATTTGATAATGATTGCGTATGGCAAAGGCAATATTTACTGACTTAATTGTTTGGCACACAAAATATAACTACGGCTTTCACCACTTCGTAAAAAGTTAAGTGGTCATTTAAATATATGAG
>JAHZNC010003617.1:0-10820 GCA_027744095.1 Zhuqinia jingwanae | reverse complement strand
TCCTACCAAAGGATTCCTCATCAATTTTAAGGAAATCAAGGAGCCTTGGGGAACTTACGTGTGCCGAGAGGAAGAGGCAAAAAATACTCTAACCGTCTTACTACTTCCTCGCAAAGGTTTGTGGCTAGTATTTTGTGAATTTGCTTCACTGTTATTTTTGTCGAGAAAAGTGGTGGAACCTTTTTACATAATTTTTTGCAGAAGATGAAGTCCAAGCATTTCCTAACGAAACCAAGGTCTACCTGAATCCATCCACGGTAGACGTCAACCGTCCTGCAGACACTTTTGAATGTCACGCCAAACGAAAAATCTTGATTTCTTTTGACTTTGATACAAAAGAGGTTCCTGTCAAAATTGAGTACAAATTCGTTGGGTCTGACGAGTTTCCCTACAAAGCCATAGCCAAAGTACCTGTTAACTCTCAACACCAGCTTAAAAAGGAATGGGCTATTGTCCGATGTCAAACTGCTGACACGCTCAGGACTCTTCATCACTGGGAATACTCTCCCAAAGTGACATCATCTCCTACAACTCTGGAAATGCATTATGACAAGTTAAATCATCAGTATTTATGCTGTGCCTCCAACACAATTCACAATCCCAAGTTTCAAATGGTCTTTTGTGGGGATGATTTGGAGTGTCGAATTAGGAATGGGATTTTATGTGACATCTCAGAATGCATATACCACAAAGCATTTTGCTCCAGAAGGATGTGCAAGTATTCCTGTTAATATTGAAGGATTTGGAGAGATTAGGTTAAAAAAAACCTTCTACATATCTGTCATTGAATATTGTATTTTATGGAACTTTTAAGAATTTTTTTTTAATTTAAGACAATTCTAAAACCTTTCCGTATGTGAGCATGTAAACAACCAAAATACCAATCAAATATTTTTTTTGTAGGCGAGCAATCACCAAATGGCCAGCACCAGTTGCTGAGGGTTTGCTGCAATGCAACGTAGGATTTCCAGGATTTGAACAAAAGAAGGAAATGTCATTTGTCCATAATGAGTTAACTGATTATGTGCTTTTGTCAGGTAACAATATACGCATACAAAATATTCACGCAATTTATTATAGCTGTACTTTGTGAGATATATATATATATATATATATATATACGGTTGCATTCATTCTTTTGATGATAACTATGAACAGATCGTGATGCTGCGGTTGTTCCACCAGACGAGGTACCATCTGGTCAGAGCGTTATGGGAATTCGACAAGAAGGTGCACCTCATGACCAAATCGTGGGAAATACTTATGTCGGAGATCACATAAAGTTTCATTGTTACGCCCCAAGCAAGTATTTTTCAGTGGGACCCACATTTTTTGTAACAGAAGCTGCTCATCCTCCTCCATTTCATATTTACCAGTGGGCTATTATGAAACGAAATGGGCATATCAAATATATTAGTAGTAAGCATAATGATTAAATGATTACTGATTTAGTATAAGATTTCGAAAGATACCTCTTCATTTTTTAATAAGTGTTTTAGTAAACTTTATATACATATGTACAAATCTTTTACAGGTGAATCGTGTTTTTACGAAACGTGCGAAATTACTTTTGGTGACAAGGACACCGTCGCGGTAGTTTGCTTTGCCCCAATCAGAAATTCGATTGAAGATGTTCGAAACTACACTTTGCCAGTTACAGTTAAAGGTAAATATTTACTGTCAGCTTGCTGTTTTATATTTTATAATGTGGAAAATGAATGTTTTCATTGCAATTGATTTACAGAAAGGCCAAAAATACTGCATACCAGCGTTATAATCCGAAATCCACAAGGAATTGAAAGATTCATTACGACAGCCCATAATAACACAGTAGTTTTGGATGAGAGAACACTAGGAAAAGATTTTAAACATGGGCATCACTCAGTCCTTTTGGTATGCTCAGCTCCGTACCATGTACAGTGGAAATATCGGGGGAATGGGGTAAGTTGAGAAGTGTTGATTTGCTATTAATAGTGGTACTTAATTTTAATTTGTCGTGTTATCTGTTGTGATGTATAGCGTCCTTTCGTCAACTCTCACAACAGAAGAGACGCTCTGAGCATAAAAGTTGTTTATTCATACAACTACACTTCAGTAATTGAGTTTTCAAAACTGGATGACATGATTTCTGGAAGATACACATGGTCAGTGTTAACATTAACACAAGTAGAAGCTAAGTTATGCCCAACAATTGGTACAATAAAAATATTTATTGTATGATAATAGTTTTGGAACTGAAGAACCTCGGGAGTTAAACTCACACTTTGACATTTTTGTACCTGGACTGGAGCTTTTCATGTCTCCAGCCAATAAACTGGTACATGTTTACGGGGAACATGACGAGGAAAGGGTTGAAAGTGTTATTATTCCTTGCGCGGTTTCTGATCCGAATGTTACAGTCACTTTGTACACTGTACACTCGGAAAATGTAAGTTTTATTACCATAATTTGCATTCCTTATTAACTCACTTGATTCACTTTGATGATAATTCACTAAACAATAATTGAATGGCATTGACGTGTTTTTTTGCAAATTAATTATTTTACAGAATTCTTGGGTTCCCGCAATCATGAATCCGGGTCTGTCATATGATCCGCTCCATGGATTTCGACAAAAAGATGGATTGCTGGGAGATTTATTGGGCTACTATTATTGTGGTGATGAACTTGGACGAACATCAGGATTAATTACAATTGAAAACGGAAGACATATTCCTGGTAGCATTTTTTAACCTTAAAACTCAATTTCCCTACAATAAAGACTTCAAAATATTATATCATCCCTGAAATTTTGCCCATAGAACCGGAAGGCTTGTACTACCCAGAATGGCCCTCCAAACGCCTCAGCCAACTCAACTACAACGTCTCGGAAACATTCCACTGCGCGGCCAAAGAAGAAATCAGCTTTATTGTATTGGGTGCTGGTGAAATTCCGGAAACCACAATATTCCAATCCAACAAAAGTTCCAAGTTCCCATACGTCGCTACATTTACCAAAGATCTCCGCGATTTTCTAGACTTTAGTATAATTCAATGTGTGACCTTGGCAGATCCGACAAAGGTGCTACATTCATGGACTATCTACAAGCAGGGGCATTTTGAGAACAGGAATTTTTATTATAATCAGGATATTAACAGCTATGTTTGCTGCAAGGGAGTATTTGATCCCTCGCCAATGGATTTTGTTCCTTGTAGTTCATATCAGGAGTGTAAAATTAACAAGGCTTGTTTGCAAGAAAGGAAATGCGACGAAAATCCTATAAGTACAGTTGCATCATCTTATGTGAATCCAAAGAACAAGAATGTTGTGTCTAGTCTGAAACAAAAGGGATGTGTCACATTTGACACGGAGCACAATCCATCAGGACTCTTGCAGTGTAATGATGAGCAGTTTTTTTTCTTTTTGGAAAATTATGCAGGTATTTTATTTTTTAATACTTGGAATTCAAGATTTCATTTTATTTGGTAAAATTATTTTTTAATTTAAAAAACGGTTTTGAATAATGTGAATGATTATTATTACTTTCAGAATGTGACTACCAATGCAGTGCGTTTAACGAGTTTAAATATCTTCCAGCGATCAAGAACAGCGACATTTTGGGTATCACGCAAAATCCGCCTGGTCCCGTCAAAATTTGGGACAAACCGGTCAGATATGATTGCTACGGTCCCAGGTTTCAGTATGCTGGTGGTTTCAAATGGGCTCTAGTGAAAAATAATGGAGTAATGGATTTCATTCCCGGAAACGGTTAGTTCCAAAGTTTCATGAATTAATTTTTGTATTGAATTCATACACAAACTGCAATTGCCTGCTTTTCAGTTGTTTTAGTAGTTGTAATTTACATATAATCGCTTTAAAACAATTTGAAGTCAAGAAAAATTTGTAGCATTTAGGACATTCATTGGTAAAGAACAAACGTTCGGAATACTTGGGAAAATAGGTCGATTTCACATTTTCCCATCTGATCTGTTTAGTCGAACGTTACCATCGATAAAGGAGTTAGAAAATATGACATAGATTGCAACCAAAGTATTTCGTATTTCAAAGCTTCAGCTACGTTCCCAACCATTTTCTTTGTTTGCACACTGCGGAATCTTTTGTGCTTTTTTATGGGTTAAAGAACTACTTATTTTATACACCGTTAAATGGCCATTTTACGTCTCTTGCATCATCATCAGCGAGCTATATTAGGTAAAACGTTGAATACTGACCCTGCGTGGACCAATACTATTGGAAGGTCGGCTCTATTTGGTTGTTCACAGAACCTACTGTCGCCATACTCTAGATGCGAACTTTTCGGAACCAAAATTCAATACAAGTGTGCACATAGTCAAGCTCGTGATGTGAAACAAGCTCAACCAACAACAGTCCCTCCTTCTGTGCCTGATGAACTAGACTTAACTTTCAACGACGCCAGGCAGGCGTTCAGGTCAAAGTCGACATGGGAGATTCTGAGAGGGTACGTTGTTTTTAAACTTTGTTCCGTCGAGACACTGGTCCACTACAATCAACAAATATTGAAGATCGCCCAAAAAATATTAGGAAAGAGACTGTTTGTAAAGTTGATGGAAGTGACATTCTACGGACATTTTGTTGCTGGCGCTGATCAAATTTCAATTCAACCCAAAATTAAGAGACTGCAAAAATTTGGCGTAAAGGCGATTCTGGACTATTCCGTTGAGGAAGACCTTTCGCAAGATGAAGCCCGAAAAGCTGAAATGGAGTCGTGCACTCCTGTCTCCGGAATCCAACATCCGACTGACGAAGAGCTAAACACAAAGTATAAATGTCATGAGCAGTTTGCTGATCGACGTGTGAATGCGACGGATCGTATCCATTTTTACAAGAATGAAGCTCAATGTGATCGGAACATGAACATATTTTTGCAGTCCATTGAAGCTGTTTCAGGGGCAACTCAAGGGACAGGCTTTGCAGCTATCAAAGCCACTGCTCTTGGACGTCCGCAGCTACTAATGCATTTGTCGGAAGCCATTGCCAGAGTACACAGATATGTTGGTGCTGTCACAGGAAGGAAGGGTCACGTGGTTGAGCAAGGTGCTGTGCCGAGAGACTTTGAACTTCGTTTGGAAAGGGCTGCCCGGTTGGATCCCACCGTACAATCTTGGTTGGATGATATGACTTACGATTCCTCCGGCTTAATTCATATTCTCCCTTGGCAAGGTTTAGTGGAGGCTAGAAAGGATTTACGGGGCACTCTAATAGTTCCAGATTTATCTACAGGCAGATTGCGGAACTTGGTACAGCCCCTGACCCAACGGGGATTTATCGGGAAGACTCAAAAAGAAGTAAAGATGTTAAAAAAGGAACTTATTCGTCGGATTCTAAAAGGACAGCTTTTTTATAAACCCAAGGGACATTATCAAGCCCTGTAATTACTTTGTTATAAACAGAAGAATAAATAAGTCATGTTGTTGGGTTTGACTTTCGTATTTTATTATTGTATTTTTTTTGCGTATTTTAGTTATTGTTAAAAATAAAAATATAGATGGTGATAAACGTTTAATTTCAAAAAGCTTGCACTCGTAAATTTAAATAAGCGCACCCTCAGAAAATTATGCTACGAGACTGGTTTCTTAAATTATGTTTTATTTTCTCTGGGTTTAGAAAAAGAAGAGGGAGCCCTGATGCATTCCTGGACTGATGTTCAGTTCACCGACAGAAAAGTTGAGAGTATTGCTTGTATAGCCCCAGAAACAAATACATTGACTGACTGGAGGAAGGCAACGGTTAATGTGGAGTACGAATAAAATTGTAAACAAGTTCATTATTTATAAATATAATACTCCTTTAAAGACTTACTATTTATTCGACTAAACTCTGTATTATTTAATTATTTAATATATTTAAAAATAAGGTATCATTTTAATTAATGTAGACTTATTGTTATCGTCAATCTACGGTTATATGTAGGTGTAGGTTATATTGTATGTATGTATAAATACACGTCACATCACAAAGTTGAAAGTGTTCACGAGAACAAAGTTTGCAAATAAATTTAAACTTCGTGTTTTTAACGAAAAAGTATGGTATAAGAACAACGAAAGAGTCCTTTATCTCTATTTTCCACGAGACCAAATGCCGCATATGTCAAGTCCAAAATTCTTCCTCTAATAAAAGGACCACGATCATTAATGACAACTTCAACAGTTTTCAAGGTTTTAGAATTCATTACACGAATTCGTGTGCCAAAAGGAAGCGTCTTGTGAGCTGCTTTCATGGTGTATCTGTCGAAACGTTCACCGGATGCGGTGGGGGATCCCTGTGCAACGTCACCAAGTCCGTACCATGAGCATATACCGGATTCTTCGGCTGATTTGATTCCAAACCAAAGAATTTTGAGATTTTTCAAATACAAAAACACTATAAAAATGCATATTATTTTGAACTGTCGTATATATACCTGAAGTGTCAATGTCATTAGATGAATCGGTACTACTGGTCCTAGTGACACCCACAATGTTTCCATTTTCCCTGACGGGAACAGGACAGCATTGAAACATGTTTCCACCGCCGTTGTTGCAAGGCACTGATTGAACTTCATAGTGCAAATGCTCAGGTTGACATCCCCTTCTGCTCCATGATTGTGATTGGCAAAATGACCACCAGCAACCTTTTGTGCTACTATAGGAGTTTGAGGAGGCGCCATATCCACCGATAACAACGGCAGCAAGGAAAATGGGGTAGTATGAGATATGATTTGGACGCATGGTTTGTGTTTTGTTAAATGCAATATGATAGTCTGTAAAATGGAGAGTTAATAAAACACACACGACTCACACGTACGTAAAACTTTACATACGTTGGGCAGAAAGAAATAATAATAATTATGATTTATCCGAGCAATGACCACGATTCAACTTTTATTTTAATCACTGTCATATGTCATGTACCAACCAGTACTATTGTTCGGTGACTATGATTGTGATCTTATTGTCAAGTTCTTAACATGCTGTGTAGGAGTAGTAGTGAAGTGTTGGGAAGATTCTAGCTAAGTTCATATTTATCAAAATCTCTCTAAATGGGTTGTAATTTTTTACCTGAATCCCAACATGCTTATTTCAAGAAGCCACAGTTTTCATGAATGGAGTATAATTGCTTACATGTTAATTATAAAGTCAAATGATGATTTTGTGGGAGATGCATGCCATATAGTGGTCATAAGTTGTCCAGTTGTTAAATATCCAGTGATTAAATTCGTGTGATGTTCATGTTCATACCATATATTCATCAGCTCATCCCTATCAACTAATCATGATGATAAATTTTTAAGGCTTGCCTTTGTTATATAGTAAGTAATGAAGTAAAACCACAATTCCAAAAAAAGCACCATCATCGTGTTGGTAATGTGTAAGAATGGCATATTTGCGGAATCATTTTATAACATCTGATCTGCGGAATAATTAGTGCGTGTTGCAATAGCTGTATTCATGAAGAAACCAGAATCACGAAAAAATTAAAATGCAAATTTACGGTCCCATTAAAAAGCAGACTCGGACTCCAAAAAAATCTTGTATTTTGTATGTATCGCATGAGATAGATGCATACTACGCGGATGCACAAAGAAGCATATACATTACGGATGCCCATAAATGATAATTGGTAGTAACATAATAGTGCAGATTACCATAAAAAATTACTCAAGAAATTACACCCATCTCGCAGAGCTATTTACAACAAAATGTAAAAAAAAACCTTTAAAAGTGAAGGTGCAGCTAATCCGGACACAATCCACGCTCACGTTTGCACATAATATTAAAACTCTGACTGTCCGCGTTGCTAATTTTATTTATTATTTGCTATTATGTGCTTTATTCGATAATAATAATTATTTATTCATTAATTAAACAACATAAACTAGAGAATCAATTTATTTGCTCCATCGACTATTTAAAAACAGTTATTTTTTTAAAGCGAAATTAATTGTATACCTATTCGATAAGTTATTATTACGCATAAACCTTTGCGTACACCTGTGTCTGTTGATAACTGCGATTAATTTTGTTACGTACTACGTTGCTTCAGTCAAATTCTGACGAGCTTTGCCTCAGGAATCAGTTGTTGTAGAGGACATGTGTACTATCAGCTTCGCGTTGTATGTATTTTGATAGGTTCACAATGAAAGTTCCCATCATCTAATCATCGTCTCTATAAAAAAAAATCACATATATAACATACACCAATCAACTTACTGTTATGTTTTTTTACGTCTTGTTTGTTCTCATGAATTACCTTCTTTTATATTAAGTATATACGAAACACTGCAACGTTGCATGAATTGAGTCTGTCGGAAATAAACGCATCTTTAAAAAAAAGAGAAGTAATCAACCTTCATTAAATATGCCATGAATGGAAAATCGCATGATCTTAAGCACCTTCAGAATAATCAATACATATCAAAATTGACAGATAATCAAAACACAATGAGCATATTACACACATATTATTTAATGTAGTATACTTCCTTGTTATTTCCTTCTTATAAAGTTCCGGATTAAACAATACTCATCGTCCTTGACCCTGCATTGAAGTAACATGTTTTGTACTTTTTAAATTAGCTTTCTACATGGTATATGTGCTATAAAAATCGATCACAACAAAGATAAGCAATTCCAGTTGGATACGTTATTTGATAGACCAATAGAATGATTGGTTACCGATTTGCACCAATAATTATATAAATATCTATTTATTTGCTCTGATGAAAAATACAGTTAGCATTCGAAAGCTTGGTTGATAATTAAAAAAATTACTAATACAAACCCCATGATTTCTTAGTAATTATATATCATTTTATTTCAAAATCTTGGTCAGAGAATTACGATGATGTTGATGTTCCCGAAAGAACTATAAAAGAGAAGGAATTTACCTAACGCATTTAGCAAGTTAATAAAATTATATTAATTTTATAGGAGGGTTGTATAATAATATTATTTTTTGTCTATTTGGATGATAATTGCCCGCAACTGTATAGTGCAACAACGTGGTAATATTATAGAAACAGTTTTGACTTGCTGCTGGATTTTGCTTAAAACGGCCATCAGTTCGCCCTATAATGTCAATCAACTAGTATAGCTACATTTATAGGTGCAAGGCAACATCATACAGGTGTTTCGTGACCTCGGTTCCTTTTTTATCGCCAGATTTGGAAATCAATTTTGATTATTTTCTGAAATCACAGGCTACAAAAAGCGATTTGGATGAAAATGTGCGGTTTTGGTTAACAAATATTTTAGTGTGACTTCCTGCAAACTTGCTATGCAAACAAATATTTATGTAAGTTGTAAGTAGTCAAAGAAAAGTAAAGTAGGCGTGCGTGTGTGTATATACGTTATAGTTATGCATTTATGTCTGTGTGGAGTAATAGTGTATACGCTTCAGCGGTTTTGAAGATCATTTTATTCTGACAACAGTCAACAATTTGTATAAACTGGCAATAATTACAAGGTGTGCTGCTGTCTTCACCTGCACTACTTCAATCAAGATTACTGCTGTTAGGAAACTTTTGTTATAATTTCGACATTTGGATAAATACGCAAAGTGTTCTAAATTCGAGTGTCAGATTTGAAAGACACTTAGAACTGTACACCGAACACGCTGCCTTCTTCTCACATCAGTTATCTGCCTTCTGCCTGCTACTATAACGCCTGTACTGTTGACTGTAAGTTTGGCTTGTAAGCGTCTTGTGTGGTAACGATTTCGTTAGAAAGTTGACAGGAGTGCGAAACTTGTTTTACGTGACAACAATGGGAATCTCAACTGGGATAGCTGCTGCATCCTTGTTTTTACTCGCCATAGTCATCATCCCAAGCCAAGTCACTTGTCAAGTGTACGTCGGCCGGTTTCCTAGTTTAGCCCATGGTCTACAAGGAGAAGTGATTATCTTAAATGATAGACAGTTTCGCATCAAAAACTTTGCATACGATGGAAAGGGTCCTGCAGTTTGGTTCATGGGAATGAAAAATGGTACACGAGGAGTTTACTCTGCTGACGGGGTAGCCATTCCAAATCACAGAGGAACATGTTTGAATTACCGAAGAGCTTATCGGAACGCAGACATTACAATCACTTTACCACGTAGATTGAGGGTCTATGATTTAGAAGCTTTATCCTTGTACTGTTACGAGTTTTGTCATAACTTTGGACACGTAAAGATTCCTAGGAATGTCCACATCCCCAAAGCTCCAGCCAATCTGCCAAGTTTGAATCAGTGCTATCCAAGATATCCACTTTGTAATAGTTCGAGCTAACACGCCTTATTTATCGTTATCTTTTGTAAACGTATTTTATGCCAACAAATTTGCAATTACCACTGAATTACCTACATAGATTTTTATTTATTTATGCAACTTTCATTTGTGTGTACATATGTCTTGAATAAAGAAGATGCTAAAGTAATCATAATTATTTGTTGTTTTTTTCGTTCAAACACGTGCTTGATGTAGTCATGTATTAAACTAATAATGAGTTCATTAAATTAATGCTCACAAATTCAACGAAATAAACGCACATGCCCATTTTAACCCCAGGAATTACTACAATATTAAACTTTCCACACTTGAGTCCGTGAGTCACAGTATATCCCATTTCCTGACGTTTGTCAAAATTAAATCAACTAGATTTGATTTAGGCTACATGCTACACAATATTATTACGAGCATCGCAGATTTGCGAGTAATAAATTACCTCTGTTGTTCCTTTGTGGCTTTATATATATATTTATTTATTTATTTATGTGTCCGTTAACGATATTGCTTTGCACCTAGGTACCAACTCAACTCAGATAATAATTTCTGAAGCG
>JAHZNC010003616.1:0-19175 GCA_027744095.1 Zhuqinia jingwanae | reverse complement strand
CCAGCTTATGATTTCTATCATTGTCAGTGGAAATTATTAAACTGTTTTGTACAAGTCGTGGTTATGTTGGCTAGGAAGCCTTTGTAATTGCTTGAGACACAAATTATTAAACTCAGTATCAAAATTTTGTTTATGTAGCTATCAAAATTATCTTTGATCTAGAATGCCAATGAAGTTTTGTGACAAGAGCATTTTGCAGAAATGTAATGTTTCCGGTTATCTTTAGAAAAATTTGGAAGTGTGTTTGTTTGTTTTTCCTGTGCTATTGGTGTTTCTTGCAAAAGAAACTATCAATAACTGACTAAATTTAGCTTTCAAACTGAAAAGGACAATTTTAGTATATGACCCGAAACCCAGGATTTTTTATTTGGATGTTGTCAACCTTTAACATGTAGACTTTTAATTAATTTTTTTGTATTAACTGAAACTGGTTTAAATTGAGCGATTAAATTGGAAGATACATAATTTACTGAGTCAGAATACTGACGCAACCCATTTCATCACTAAAGAACAAGTTTTCCTCGGGTTAATTATAACTTTGGTAAACGAATTGCGGCGAAGGTTTACGGTGATTGCATTTTGCGGCAAATTGTTTGTTAGAATGTATCATGAAAATGTATGTCGCCATAGGTGAAAACAATCCTAATTAAAAGCAACCCGCTAGAATAGATTTGTTTGGATTAGCGGAAGGTGGAACCAACATAAACACAAAACCACAACTTTGTAATCTATTTACATGCTTTAAAATTTAAGAACTTTTATTCTAGTTTCTGGGAAAAATTTAAACTGGGCTCGATAAGGAATTCATATTGATTTTATTGAAGTGTTAACTGTAAACCATTAAGGTATTCAGTTGAACAGGAACATATTTGCGTTCGACGTTCCGTGAAATTTGCGAGTGTATCGTATATTACTTTTTTGGCTGCCGCTGCTGTCATGAATTGCATGTTGAATTCAAACACATGTTCCAATGTAAATGTTTTATAAAATTTTCAACTTGAAACAAAACAAGAGGCTCCATAACAAGAAGAATAGAAGTTTAAGTAGGCGGCGGTGGCCATCCTTACCTTTTTTATACATAGTTGAAACAACAACGCCGTAGTTTCTTATTTCTTTTTTGTTAGCCCAGCATCTCTCTTTAGAAGTTGCAAGCCTACAGACATTCCTTGAAGAGGTGACCTGCAAATCCGTAAACGACAAAATACCAAAAACGTATCCAGCACCATGTCAACCATCCAAAGGACGTTGAATGGAATTGATGGGTATATTGCACAAGAAAAGGTCATCCCAAGGGAGATAATCCATTTCCAATGGAATCGGGTGCAAACGAAGAATAATCTCGCGACTTTTATCTTGGCAGTCGTTTTGATGCAAAATTGTCTGAAATTTTAGCAAAAAACAAATGTGTTTGTTGTAATCCGAATTGAACTAATTGAATTTAAAAGGATTACCATGAAACAAGATTACTAAGAAGAAAGGTACCTCTTGAATGCAGTTTCTCCCACTTTATTGCCCGGTTTAGACAGCGCGTGAACACTTCGGGATACATTCCACGTACTTTGTATCGTTCCCCTACTGCCTTCAGCCTTGCAGAGAGATATATTACCATCACACTCAAAGTCATTTCTACCAATTGTGTTCCCTTGTCTGACTCAATGACACTCTTACGTTGCAGCATTCCAATTTTGAAAACCATGGATGCAACAACAATTATTAACAGTTTCCAGCGAAAAATAAAACATATTTTTGGTCATTTCCCCCGAAGCATCTGTACTGTATGGGTTGTCGAGTTGTATTCAAATAACATGCCAAGAATAATGCAGCAAATTCGGTTTCCTTGAACGATTATGTTCATAAACGTTTCTGATAATAACATTTTGAAAACAAATTTTTGAAACTGTTAACTTGTGTTTTAATATAAAAGATTGTGCCAGTATTTGATTAATATTGCAGTGTTTTCTATGCTGACTGAAGTTTTTGACCCAAATAAGCCTTATAGTAAATTTTAATTTATTGTAATTCATTTGATTTACCCTTACCATGTAGAAAATTTATGGGATATCAAATGAATTATGTATCATTATAGTTAAAAATTATCTAGGGATACAAAATATTTGGTGGTTTTGTTTGAAGGTACACGTATTGAACATGTATTAGTTATTTAGTTTGTGTGGTACACATTCAACATTGCGGCGGCTTTGTATGGAAGTAAAGCAAATAAGAACGTTTTTCAGCCGGTCTACCCTGTCAAATTTCATACTTGCATGTTTAATGTTGGCCAAAATTCTTCTTGTCCGCCAGATTAGATTTTGTGGAGCTACGCGGTAACTTGGACAAGAGCAAAAATAAATAATAGAACTATCATGATCATGAGAGGATAAATTATGTGACAATTTCACTCTTCGTCACGGACATGTATGAAAACAACAATAATCAAGCCATTTTCTATTCTGTCCACTACTCCACATAATTGAGTGTATATCTTATAATTCCCGGGCTGTCGCTATTTCAATTTACATGGAACACAGCTAAACAGTAAACAGATTTTTTTTCACATGTTTCCTATATTTTCAAATTGTCTCAAATTAGACGGTGAAAAAACATGATAAAACAGAGGAACTCCAACTTGCATGAAACCCCTTTCATGTTTATGCCGACTGCGCCATTAAACTCTTACAAAAATACGCTGACTAGTTTAGTGTGAGGAAGACAAATGAATACGGGGTATAGTGAAGAACCGGACATAAAAACTTAATTATTTATTTGATAAATTACTTTAATGTCATATTTCCTTGTTTATGCTACTATACTAACAATAATATTTTTGTTGTTGTCTAAACGTTTCCACCTATACTTGAGGGTGTATTAAATCGCCCAAGGAAAATTACTGAAGCTAACATGGCAGAATAAATCAACCTATTAATTTAAACCATTTATTTTTGTGTTGTTAAATTGCATAGTGTAGTAAGCATCAGAAATAGATCCAACCAGTTTAGAACTCATCGCCAAATCAATCAGTCAAGTTAAAACAATCCCGCAATATTTGTAAAAGAATTCAAAGGTTAAAGAAAAAATATGGATATTTTTGAGCGACATTGGTTTTTTCCTAACGGCAGCAAACAACTTTAAGCAAAAAATTGACATTGTCAAAATTGTCAAATTTCAAGTTACAATTAGTACACTGGAAGCACATACGTACCTTCGACATTCGACATGTAAGTTGACACCAAATATTTCCATGTGATCCATTGTGAAATTGTGAAAAAATAATGAGTAAATTTGAATCTACAAGTTACTAGTTTTAAATAGTGTTGGAACTGTATGTAAAAAAACTTTTAAATAATTTTATTTAAAAACGTCTGGTACTAATATTGTATTTCATTTTGGGGCTTTGCTTTTAATTCCTACCCAATTTTTTCTGTGTTGAAAGGATACGTGACCAACATCCTTGTTTATACCTTCTTAAAATACTGACATTTTTCAGTGAAAAAAGGATTATCCGAGTCGAAAAAACAAAAATACATTTCTATCTCACAATATTGCAATATATTTTTCTTTAAAACTTGAATATTTTTAGGCATGACGCAGTTAAATCTACAAAAACACAATTGTTTGCCACATAATATCAATATACCTTTTTGCTTTACACAACATATTTATTTTTCAATCTACCTACTACATACATATCCCAAAATTAAATAAAAGCACACTTTATTTATATGAGGTATAATAATAATTATAATGCTCAAAAGATAGATTGGGCTTGCTGAAATAACCGTTAATGGATAATATTGTTTAAAGTTACATTAAAAAGGCAGTGCTGAAGTAAGACAGGGTTCCGTGCTGGTTTTAATTATTACAGGTTTTAAACTCAGTTCGAATAAATTGTATTATTAAATAACCAAGCATAACCAAATGGAAAAATTTAACTTCTAACTTAAATTGCACTTATTCTATTTCAGATAAAACTAAGTTGACAGTAACTTCCTCCAAAATCATTTACAAACCCGTAACCAAAAACGATCAGCTTTCTTCTTGACACAAACATAATCAAAAACATTTATTTTCCGCAAAATGCTTTTGTCACAAAATTTTATAAACATTCTTATTCAAGGGAATCGAACATGTCCCAGGATTGTTGGCATGCTTTTTGAATATAATCCAGAAAGCCAAACTGTACAAGTAATACCTGGAAAGTGGGCAAAAAGAGGATTTTGGGTCCGATGGACGTTCTTCATGCTTCTAATTGCAACAATGATTTATAAGATTTGGAAAATCAAACACACTGAGGAAATTGAGAGAAACAATGGGAAACAATTTGTCGAAACTATTTTGTGCGTCATGATGATATCCATTTGTATAATCGTCGGAGATCGATACAGACTACGTGGCAAGTATTCGGACGAATTTACAAACTTCATTAACGGCGCAATAAAATGGGAGAAAATGCATTCAAAAGGTAAACTTTTAAATAAATAAATGTTTTGATTCTTAACTTTTTATTTTAAATTATGTTGTCTAAAACGCTTCCTTTTTTACTTGCATACATGACAGGAATTTGTTCCAAAGCAACTACTAAAATAAAAATCGCGAAGCTGTCCTTCTTTTATACCCAGATGTTTGCTAAATGGATGGCGCTCGGGGTGGCTCTTGCATGTGCAACATATTCCACGATACCATTCAACATGGTATGGATGATTGAAGACATGATTGTTGTGGATTCTACTGGAAGCATTTCAACAACTGTCCTCAAGTCTGCAAAATTTGGCATTACATTTGTGACAAACTATTGCGTTTGGCAAATGATAGCCGTACAAGGTCTCTGCTTGACCATGGATGTTCTGATTGGAGTGCTGACGCTTTCATTTTTCCAAGAAGTTGCGCAAAGGTATTAATAACATACTAATTTTAAAATAGTTTTGTTGATTTAATTTATTTTTCACTTTGTATCTTATTTATTTAGGTGGTTCTCATTACAAGTCGAGCTGATAAATAGAACGCATTCTAACGACATCAACGCAAACTCCTTGCAGCTAAACTTGTATCGATCTTTCCATTTATTGCTGGAACGATACAATGATGTAGTAAGCACCGAATTGATTTCCTTTCTTTTGGGAGCGGGTGGGACACAGGTGTGCTCAACATCTATTCTAGTTATGCAGATCACAGATGGAATGTCGGTCCCTCCGCTACTAAATCTATTTCTAATCGGAGCTCTACTGGAGACTATTGTGGTAATCTTAGTGGTATACGGATTTGCTGGCGACCTCTTCAAGGATTCCAATGCAGGCTTGCAAAGTCTAAAGGTGGAAGTTAGAGATAAGTTGGTTGGAATGCCACATCAAAGGAAACATTTTGTCAAATTCTTAGCTTCATGTCAGGTAGCCCGAGTAAGATTCGGGCATTCCAATTTCATTGAGAAAACCACACCGCTATTGTTTCAACTGTTTTGTATAAATAGATTGATTGACTTGCTGCTTGTTAGAAAATGAAAAGTTTCCAGGAATGAAAGTACATTTAAACTCGTGAATATATTCAGGTTAAATTTATTCAGATTAGCGTAGATTGCGAATTCATTCAATACTTTAAAATAATGACACATTATATGTTAGAGGTGAAGGCTACGTAACAGTACCAGCAGGCGTCTAGTCTAAGGCATATAAGCCGTATGTGCTAAACTTTATTCTAATCGTTCATATAAAAAAATGTACGAAATAAAATGTAAGCATACAAGACGGTATTGATATGATATTGTACTTTAAAATAAGGCAAAACATGTATGGATAAAATGCATTGAATTAAGTAGTAATGCAATACGTAAGCACTTGTTCAAGTTCTTTGGCAAAAATGATTTTGAAGAGGAACAGTAATGCACATTAGGCTAAAAAATTCATGATACGTACATGTATTATAAAATGGCATGTACAACGTATTTGGTTTTCTCGTAATGTAAATTGATCACGTGGCTAACAAATTAACAACAATAAAAATAATGAAAGAACTTGCTCTTATTTTTGTGCTGTGCCGAAGATATTTAGGCAGTGCTAATTGCAAACTGTACACTTGACATTTTCATAATTCCACACTTAGTCACTAAGGACCTCCTTATTCAATAAAAATCTTCATTCTGTCACGTCAGATTTAAATTCTAACGGCTGTTAGATGGAAGTCCTTCAATTAGTATTCTAATGAATATAAGATGGTCGTTACGTCTAGCTTTTCGCATATAAATGATGTTGATCAGGAAGTAGAATTGCATGTACTCAAGAAATGCTTTGAAACGTGCATCGCATTTTATTGTTTTCAAATTTGTACTAACACAAGTTCATGATTCAGGAGCAGCTTTGTGAATATCTCATTTAGAGTTCTGTTCAAGTATGTCGTGTAATTTAATGCAAGCGTACAAAAGGGTTGAGTATTTTTTGACGTTCGGTTTTGTATAGTATTTTTTGTTCCGGTTTAAACATGAAATTTTATTTGGATTGATAAATGAAACGAACCTGACAACAGTTATCAATATCTATCATTATAGATTAATATTTAATAAAATTTTAAATAGGTTAGTGATTAAATTTTGCACGAGTATATAATAAGTCACGTATTCGTGCCACATGCTTTGCCGTCAAATGGCTACGAACCAACTACGAACGAACGAACAAAGTAAATTATTTCAAATAAAATCTGATTTCGCTTACACAAGTTCGAAAATCCACTATCTACGCTCTACGAAGAAACCTGGGATGCAATCTAGATTGGAAATTACCCTCGATCCGAAAACATAAGTCTCAATGCACTACAAATTCTCAACGTATCAGGATATCCATAGTCAAGCATAGGGCTTGCACCGTCATTTCCCAAATGCAATAGTTTGTCAGGAATGTAATGCCGAATTTGACGGACTGGATTAAAGTTGCCCAAATCTATTTAGTAGAATCCACAATGCGAATGTTCTCAATCATCCAAATCTCGTTGACGGGTATCATGCAAGAGCCGTAGAGGAAGCCGTAGATTTATATTATTTTTCCCGGTCGAAGACGGGCCACTTTTCTAGTATTTTAAATAATTGAAATCCTATCATTATATCTATTACTATCTGTCAGAATGTTAGCTGTTGTAAGTCAACCTTTCATTTTCTAACAAGCAGCAAGTCAATCATCCATTTATACAAAACAGTTGAAATACCCAGTGCGTAGATTTTTCGATAAAATTCCATAAACCAAGACTTATCCGGACTACCTTACATGAAGCGAAAAACTTGACAACAAGTTTCCTTTGACGTGGCATGTCGACCAACTTCTACCTTCAAACATTGCAAGCCTACACAGGAGTCCTTAAAAAAGTCGTCAGCAAATCCTTACACAACCAGGAACACTAAAAAAGTCTCTGGTGTAGCAGTCGCGAAATGTAGATTTAGTGGTACAGGGACAGATGCCGATTTTTCAAGATTAGGATAGATGCTGAGCAAACGTGTCACATCAGAAGTCAAGAAAAAGGAAAACAACTTTGTGCTTATAACATCGTTGAATCGTTCCAGTAATAAATGGAATGAAAATCAAATCATTATGCAAATCTAATTGCTGAGAAACATCTTTGGATTAATTTTAATTATGTGTAATCAAAATATATTTGTTGGCTCGAATGTTTGTTTCAAGAAATTTTATCACAGCAAAATCTAATTTTTCATTTAAAATTCAGTTACAAGTCATGTGCAAAATCTTTTGTATAATCACATCAGCAAAATACAACACAAAATTATACTTCAAATGTTTTATCCCACATTCTGACTATCACACAAAACCCAAAGTACTTCAGTACACACGACGTTTTGGTAGCGTTTGAATTAATAACTTTTAATAATTATTATTGTTATTGCTAACACACATTACTTTAATTTTTTTAATTCTACCGTTACTTAATTGAAATGCTGTAACTATGTTTGACATTTTCAATTATTCAATTCATGGTTCATCTGCTAAAACGTGTGTCGGAACCTTTAATATACTTAAGGCTTAAACAATTACATAATCAATATTATTTATAATGTACCAAAATGACTAAAACTTAAATGCATACAACTGTTTGTGACATTACCCCTGAAAAAAACTTTCATTTCTTGACAAGCAATAAGTCAATCAACCTATTCACACAAAATAGTTGAAATAACGGTGGTGTGGTTTTTTCAATGAAATTAGACAACCCAAACCGAACTCGGGCTACTTTGCAAGAAGACAAAAATTTGATGAGATGCTTCCTTTCAAGTGTCATTTCAACCAAATTGTCTCGTACTTCTACCTTTAGACACTGCAAGCCTACAGATGAGTCCTTGTAGAGATCGCCCGCACATCAATATACCACCAGAAGTATTAGAAGATTTTCCGGTACAGCAGCCAAGAAAAACAGATTTAGTGGCGTAGGGACAGTCATTTCAGTCTTGATCTCCAAAACCAAAATACAAGCTGAGCAAACCTGTGTTGAACCTGATGCCAAAAGAAAGGTAATCAACTCTGTACTGACAACATCATTGTATCTTTCCACTAATAAACAGCAAGAGCGATACAAATTCAGCTGCACGGAGTTGGTGTTCATATTGCAAGGGCGTATCCGTTTGTTCCCACTGATTTTCATTGAGAAACGTCTAAGTAAGTACTGAAATTTAAACGGAACAACATGCATCAATCAAAATAAATTTCTGTAAAAGTTATGAATGAACTACCTTTGCGCGATATCTTGGCAAAATGAAACCGACAACACTCCAATCAAAATATCCATGGTCAAGCATAGCCCTTGCACCGCTATCATTTCCCAGATGCAGTAGTTTACCACGAACGTAATGCCGAATTTCATGGACTTGATGACAGTTGTCGAAACAATTTCAGTAGAATTCGCAATGTCATCAATCATCCAAATCAAGTTGAATGGGACGGATGATCCATTGCACATGCAAGAGCCATCCCGAGAGCACATGCCCATTTTGCAAATATTTTCCTGCAAAGGAAAAAGAGCTTAGCAATTTTTATCTTTGCGTTTGCTTTAAAGGCAATTTTTATAATGTCAGCAAATTTGGAAGGTCACATTAGGCAATATAATTTTAATTATTAGTAAAAAATTGATTCATTTATAAAAAATGTGATACGTTTTGCATGCATTGTTTCCCATTTTATTGCACAGTTAATGAAATTTGCAAATTCGTTTAAATACTTGCCACGGACTCTGTACCGCTCTCCGACAATTATACAAGCAAATATCATCATGACAGACAAAATGGTTTCCACATATTGTTTACCCTTGTTGTCCTCAGGTTTTCCCGTGACCTTGATTTCTCGAATCTTGTAAGCCATCAATGCCATAAGAAACGTGAAAAATATCCAGCGGAGAAGAAATCCTCTTCTTGCCCAGGTACTACTTGCACTGATTGACTTTATGAGTTGTATCAAATAGCATGCCAGCAATTTTGGGACAAATCTGATTTCCCTGAATAAGGATCCCGATAAAATTTTGTGACAGCAACATTTTATGTGAATCTATTGTTCTCAATTTGCCAAGGAAAAGTTTATTGTAACGAATGAAACCAATGTTCAAAACAAGTTTGTAGGAGGGAGCCAATTCGAGAACTGAGAACGATACACAATAATTTATGTTTGCAGTAGTGTTTCGGGAACCAAAAATCTTTTTGTCTTTCAGTAAACATTTTAAAGTTGTTGACGTTTTATATTTTAAGAGCATTTTGTTTGCTTTTCGGAAATACAATGATAGTAATCCAGATTTGTTATTCCTCCTCTTTCCCGTTAGGGCTGGGTAAGAAGGTTATTTTATTTAGATTTGAGATAAAAAGAAACGTATTTTGTCTATTATGTCAAAATATCTCATGTTTTGAAATAATCGAGCATTTTAAAAATATCTTTACATCCCCTTTGTGTTCTAACATTTGCGTTCGGTATAACAAATTAATACAATTTTTGCAAAACATCGTTTTGTATCGCTTCATTACATCCTTTTGAAAGTAGCACGTAGCAAATTATCTTCCATACTTGCAAAGAGAAACAAACCGGGGAATACAGCTATTTACTTTTATTTTGTCTCAATTTGATGTAAACTGATGAACTGTCCATAATAAAGTTGTCAAATGTTATGTATTTAGGTTTTACCAATTCAAGTGACTAAACATTCTGGTAAAACCCAAATACATAACATTTGACAACTTTATTATTGACAGTTCATCAGTTTACATCAAACTGAGACAAAATAAAAGTAAATAGCCGTATTCCCTGGTTTGTTTCTCTTTGCAAGTATGGAAGATAATTTGCTATATTTATATTTTTGGGCCACTAAATAAAACATTACTTGGCATAAATATTGAGACCATGTTTTTTATGCGATTTAGATTTAGCTGTATAAAATCTTCTCTATAATTGTATTTGTAAGTGCTTTTGCATGCTCAAATAGGAAACTTGTGAAGAATTCCTAATTTTTTGTTATGCAGTTTAAAAAAGCTTTAGCTTCTGTATGAACTGCCGAGTATAAGCACCTACATACGTCATTCACTATTAGTCTTTCAATTAACAAATCTCCCAAAACACTTGTTGGTTTTTTAGTACCCGATTTCTTTGATCTATGTACCCCCTAAAAAGTGCAGCTAACCATTTAAACAGCCAAATACTTAAAAAATATTTATCTCTCACTAAGCGCTTTGTTTGCCTTTTGAAAATACAATGATAGTATGTGGCTCTTTTTTGGATTCCTTACCAAGTCCATTTTCTTCTTTCCTGTGTCTTTTGAAAAGCCAGAATGTTATTAATTTAACCTTGATCAAAATCATCATGTCAAAATGTCTAATATTTTAACATAAATTTACAAATATCTTTACACCACCATAGTGTTCTGACAATGTAAAAGTTTGATGTAAACTGATTCACTGTCAATTATAAAGTTGTCAAATGCTGTATATAATTGGCTTTTACTTGAAAGTCTTGTCACTTACTTAAGCATTACTTGGCACATATAACAAAACGTGGTTTTATGGGATTTTAACACACGTACTCACAAGAACATATATTGGATATCCTTTGGAATCCAAAAGAATTATTGTCTTTTAAAATCTAGAATAAAGTCAACTATTTAAGATTTGATCTTTTTTGCGAGAAGGGGTATAAATGTCAAAAATAAGTCCAAAAATCACAAGAGTAATATTCGTTTTGAAATGTTTATTGTTGAAATGTATGTAAAAGCAATTTAAAAAAAATATTTTCATCATCGTAGAATTTTTACATATTTGTGTGATACATTCAACTAATAATAGTGAATCTAAAATAATTGTAACTCTATTAGGAAGAAGCACATTAACTTATTCCTTGTCGAAAAACAGAATACTCTGACTTTCCGCATACATTACCTCTACATTTTTAGTCACTGTTATTTCATATTGTTGGCTTGGTATGCAGCAAATAAATTTTTCTGATTACTTTTATATCAAATAGAAAGATGGGCGCTTTACTGGTTTGTAAATAATTTTTAGGACAGGCTACTGTAAAATTCCTCTTATTACGTAGAACATGACAAATGGAACTTGTATCTATCCACGTCCATATTTATTTTCCTTATCAACATCAAAAGGGAAATTAAATATTAATATTTGGAATCCACATACATTACACATCCCAACCGATTTCTGTGTTCAACAAGAGACAAGAACTGTTATTAAATAAGTTGCTGCCAATTATTTCCAAACAGCAATTTCAGTTGTTGTTTTAATGAAAACTAAAAAGGCGGATCATAAACCCCAATATGCTTGAATTGGATATGTAAAATTATTGATTAATAATAAACATATATTAAGAATTTTTTGTAACAACTTATAATATTATCTAACTTTCCCCCATGACTTTCTCCATCTTTGAGGTACCAGGCTGAAAATAAATAAACTTTTAGGTTATGTGTATAAAAGCCTATGCATCGAATTTGAAGGAGTTCGGATAAGCCTTGTAGTTAGAGTTGATAATGGTAGATTATAAAATATCGTATTATGTAAGTAAACACAAATTAAATAAATCCATATAGGTTTAATTTAATTTTTGGGAAAACTAAATATTGGAATTGGTATTGTTCCGATGCGAAGTAGTTATAAGAATTTAAATATTATGTTAAATTTGTGTGGTGATCACGCCACCCTTTTTCTCTGTTCAAGCATGCATGCTGCCTTGTTTTTTGTGAACGTAGATGTATGTAAGCGAGTGGGTTGTCACTCGTAGAGAAAACGTATCAATTGGATAATTAGTCTAGACAACTGCCTAAGTAGCCAATGTCGCCTAATGTATTTTAGAGGGAGCTTTTTCCCCAAAAAAATTTTATCATTCGAGAATATCTCGATGTCTCCACCTCAATTGAAGTAGTAATTAAGAATAATTAAAGTAGTGAAAATTTGTTACTATATAATATTCTTTTCCGAGCAAATTGCTCACACTCACTTTTTAGTACTCAACCGAGCAAAAGCGTTGTCAAATTTTGTAAAATGTTATTATTGGATGTCTTATATTTCCGTTTAAGTTTTGTATAAAGAAAAATATTACAAAACCAGCTATTTTTTGGAGTGGTCCAGCATTTTATTTTTGCACATCAAATAATGCGTCAATAGCACTATCCAGAGAAACCGAACCTTCATATTAAATTTTATTTACATTTTCTGAGTAGGCGAAAAATATTTATTTTAGCCCCAATCTCAACAATATAAACCCTTGCATTACAATAGCCCAATAATGAAAAGATCAAGAGACAGCGAAATTACGCCAAAAACCCAGTAAAAATATATAATAAGTGTGATTTGAAGATGCCATACTTGTGCCAAGTCTCACAAAAAAAGCAGATGGCCGAACAGTCTGTTTTCAACTGTCCATTACAGAAAAATCTTGCACTTGATTTGTATACCCTTTAATGTAGGTATTCCCACATGTAGAGAGCACTATTGTTCATCTTGAGAGGAAAGAAAAACACTGAACTTTAACCTGCGAAATGTTTCCAACAATTCCCTGTAATATTATTTTTGCAGTTGTTGCTGGTGTGGGGGCGTGGTTTAGTCAACAGAGTCCACTCACATCACATTATTTTTAATGATTTACTTTACCACTATATCTGGCCTTATACTATTTACATCCACAGGAATACTATAGAAGACTATAGAAGTATAATAATAAGCCATTAAAGACATTTTGTGCGAGATGATAAAGAGAGGAACATAAAAATGTGTAATAATCATAATCATACACATTAACTTCTCTGATATTAGCAAACCGAGTAGTAGTAGTAGCATTCGCAATGTCAGCAGCAGCAGCAGCAGCAGCAGCAACACGCACAAATAATAAATAAAACGTTATGTTTGTGATTCTCTGGATTCTGGACATGAGTGCCGCCGAGTGCCCACTGGCTATATAGAGAGAAGGAGCGAAAAAGAAGTAGAAGATTGTATTGTTCACTTGTCAAAGATAATAGGATATTACGCAATACAAAAAAAACCCTTCGGAGAAAAGACAAGGTAAAGTTTGTACAAAGTCAAGTTACGAAATGCAATGTATTTTTGTCATGTAATGTAGCTAGTAGTAGTAGCTGTGGTCCACGGAAAATGTTTTGCCTTTAAAAAGCCAAATATTTTGCCAAAGAGTAGAATATGCAGCTTTTTAACAGAAAATTGGGAATACATGTACATATGCGTAGGAGCAATGATGATAACGATGACTGTCCATGGAATCATTATTATGATTATGATATTTCTTTAAAACCATTTAAAAAACTATGTACCTACATGCATGTAGCATTGATCAAATATGAAAAATGCAGTCCACCGAAGCATAAGCATTGAACTTACGTTTTTTCTGCCTCTCATTCATATACTCCTATGTTTCCCGTAAGTTTACACACCTCTAGTTTCTTCAGATTCTTAATTTTTAATTGACAGAGATGTTTTTTAAATAAGACTTTAGCGAATAACATGACCTACATTGACTACGTAATATTTTTCTGCCACAGTTTAATACTGCTTGGCGTTGATAAGAAACAAAAATGGAAAACAGCAGGAGTCAATAAATTTGCGAATTAAGACATTATTTTTTGTGTGGACGGCTGAATTCCTAAATATGTATATGCAATAATGAGCATTTCGTCCCTCCGAACCTTGATTTCATATTTGTATGATTTGAGAGAACCTTCAGTTTTAGGAAATAAAAACATAGCCATCGTGATGTTTTGTGTATTTATGCATAGTCATGATTTTTATCATTTCCTTTCATAGAACCACAGCGAAAATAACCAACCTTTGTTTTTCTGCTGTTATTCTTGTACTTTTTTTGTGATATGCAATGTAATGTGATAAAGATGCTGCTTATGTTCAGCTTTAGTCAGAACACGGTAGGTTGGTAGATATGAATATGGATGCAGCTTGTGCCATTCACCGTTTTTAAATATCCCCCGGGCTGTAAGCTTTATTTTAGTGTTTCTGGCGGTTGAACGGTGATGATGATGGTTATGCTGTTTCTGAAGCTGTTAGCCTAATTACTTCTCATCATTATCATCATTCTCTGGGGCCCTGGAGCACGGTGGCTTATTTCATAAAAAAATGAAAGCAGGAAATGAGCAAGGCACTTAAGGATTATTATAATGGTTGTACTCGTAGCATGCCAGGTGAGTTAAAAGAATCTCAAGATCTTAAATTCGCCTGCTAAATTCATCCTGTTTTTTGTTCTCTATAGTTAACAATTGGGGTTTTATACGTTTTATGTTTTCGTGCAACTTAAAAAAAACATTCTTGCACGAAATAAGAAGAAGACTACGACACTGTTTCCTTGCCTTGTGTATGCTCCAATTATGAATGAGGATGCTATAGTCGCTGCTACAGTGAAGTCTGCAGTCTAATTTGTGTTTATTTTAATTATTTAAATGCATGCTAGTATCCGGAGTTCAACTTTCCTATTACGTATGTACCTATGTCATGCATAATTTTTACAATGCATAATAATGCCATTTTTTCAAAGATTGTATAAATTAACAAAAAAATGCACTTTGCTAATTAAATGGAATAATAGATTTACCAGAAGGCAAACCTTTAAATAATAATATTTCACTTACAACTATTCCACTTAAAAGTTAGCAATTTTCTTTTAAAATAAATACAAATTAAAAACACGAACATTATTAATACAGTTATTAAATGAACAACTGTTTTCGTCCATGTACTTTGCATCGATTAGTTAGGTGAGTGATCGTATCGTGTTACTTCCGCTGTTTGCGTGGAATGATGTATTGAGCGATGCAGGTGAGTTTTTGATGATGGATACATTCTATTATTCATACATTACATCACATCATATCATCATCCTTTGCCCGTCCCTTACGCAATTTCCACTCACGCATGTAAGAAAAAAAGAGAGAGCTAGTACTCCGGTTATATTGCGTTGTATGGATTGCAAAGAGCCATGACATACACACTCAGGGAAAAAATATCATTCCACTTTTTTACTGATTTTTTTTCTTACTTTATTGTTGCAACATCCTCCTGTCATCTCACATCATCGCAATCCATTATCTTCTGTATCTCCATCATCATATCATCGCGATTGCATGTAATGTACAAGTGAAAGGTTGTCTGCTTCCACTTGAGAGTTGGAAGGAAGGACATCCCGAACGTTCCATTACGCTTGACTTGTATGCATGTCCAGAAAATAATGAAAAAAAGTAGTATAGCGACTATATTTTTATTTCATGGATTAGATTTGAGGGCTCTTTCATTCAATCAGTCAATTTTTGGTACCCATTTCGAAAAAAAAAAGTTTTCGAGAGAAAAAGATATTATTAAAAGCTTATTATGAATAAAGTTGCTGTGGAATTTTCCCAGAATCTTTTCTAATTATCGTCAACATCTTCCATCCGATTAATAACATTATTATCGCTTATTCATTTGTACTGACCAGTTGTCCTCTATATTTTCTCAGACACACATACAAATGGTCAGGATAAGAAGAACAGTATTAGTAGTGCACAGAACATTGGTAAATTTTTTTCTTCTTCTGAGATAATAAAAAGGACGGGCGTTGTGTAGAGATTTCTTTTTTGCTGACTTACTTTTTTTCCGTAGGGAAAGAAAGAAAAATCCAACCATTAACAAATGACTCAACAGCCAACCAAAAGCGGCAAAACTACATAATAGTTTGCTGTGAGTTGTTGTACTAAAAACATTTTTTTATTGCCAACCATTCCAGAAAAAAAGAAAGTTTTTATCATCTCAACCAAATTTTTTTTTTGCTTGCTTCCTTTCCAAATGAGTCAGTACAGTGAAGCCAGTGTGGTGGTATTATTATTGAGTATGGTGTGCTGAGTGAGAGTGACTCAAATGAAATGAATGAATATAAGAATAAAAAAATACAGAATTTAGTGAATGGTATGTTGTTAGTAGCTTTTGGTGTACCCTCTTTCTCTTTTAAAGCTGCATTGCAAAGCAATAAACAAGTCACAACATTTCCCTCCTTTCCCCTCAATCCTCCTCCTTCCCCTCACACACACAATACAACACAACTCATCATCAACTCTACCCATTTTTAAAAAAACAAATTTTGCGCACAGTTGAATAAGCTGCAACGAATTTTCTAAAAGCTATGAATAATCTGGCATAATGAATAAATGGATTCTCTGCACACACACAGCGTTATTCCATTGTGCAGAAAACATGTGAAGTTACAGTACAAAAATAATGAGACAGTTTTATTTTTTTTCGCCTCCTTGAATTTTTCACGCTTATCTGTGGTGACACACAGGCTTTTTATTAGAGGTTTTCTTTAGCCAAGATAAGTAATAAGTCGTGTGTGTGTGTGGCTGGTTGTAAAGAAAAGTGCACTAAAAATAATTACATGAATTTTTAAAAGAAAAAAATATATATCCCTGCATCCTCCCTAGTCGGTTGTAAAGCAAAAAATATTAATTTATTTTTATATATCTTTAGATCCTCTTCGAAAATGAAAATGATCAATACTTTCTCTCTGGTTTAATGAACAGAGATACAAAGTAGATTTGACAGCCTTGATTCACTTTGACTTTGATTCTCTTTCTATTTTTTTTCACACCAATTTTCATCAAAATAAGTGATAGAATCTAATCTAAACCGGATTACTTTCACTTTGTTGCTGCTGCTGCTACTGCTACTGTCTATCAGCCCTTGCCTGAGTGCAACTCTTTCCACTCTTTTTCGTAGAAAAACTAGAAACTTGTAGCAAACTAATATTGACAGAAGCGTAATATATAAAAGCAACCGTGCATCACGCACTTTTGTGGTGGGTTTCCCAAAGAAAATATTAATACCGCCGTGCGGTGATTATCATAATGTTAATATTAATAGCATCGGTATGGAGCACTTTTATTGCTCCAGAGAGATGTGGGAGTGAAAGGTGGAGGTAAAAGATAAAGTTCCTTATTCCTCTTTTTTTTGCTATAGAACTAAATATTCTAATTTTAACCGTAGAAAAAAAACTCATCATATTATTTTTTTTCTTCTTTTTTTTCAACATGTATAAAAAACGGATCAACTTTTTTTGGTTATGCTTATCTAACTTTTTATATGGGCTTATCAAAGTATGTGTGTATGTATGTGGCGTGTGTAGTTGAAGTTCATTACCAGCTAGCTTGCACATAGACATTATATCCATTTCCTGCTAATAGCAGGCAGATAGGTACTTAAGATCTGTGTAATAACTTTTCAGAGCAACGTTTAAAGCAGCAGCAGCAGCAGCAACGCTACAATAAATTTTCGCACAGCTATCAAAAATACTATCATACAATTTATTTTTTTCAACAACTTTATGCCATACTCTAGAAAGTTTTCTTGCTAAATGGAGCATGCAAATTTTTTCATTGATTGTTATAATGGTAACATGCTTTCCTATTCATTCGACTCTTTTCCTTTACTTCTTTCCCTGACTCTCTCTCTCTCTCAGTCTGGTTTTTATGTAGCACGATAACAGTAGCCATTATAATATTCTCATTTTCAACTTGTTCTTAGCAACAATAACTCTTTAACTTTATTGTTTTGAGTATAATATGAGCTTTTATTGTTGTTATTTTTCCTTGTAGCCACTTTTATGAAAGATTTCAAGACAATAAAAATTTACACACAGTAAAGTGGCTTGTGTTATTATGATGATGATTTTTTATTCCTGTAGTAGCAAAACCGGAAATAAGTGACATTTTTTTTTGTTGTCGCTGATTTTCGCTCACAGTAGCAGGGAGCAATATTATATTATTTTATGTTTTATCCTAGTCAACATCACCTTGTCTTCCAGGGAGACTAGTATAGACATCCATATAACATGGATATTGCGATAGATGATGACTGACTGAGTTTTATTGAAATTTCCTGTAATCTCATGCTAAAAAAATATAAAAATGCTGAAAAAATCAGTCATGTTTTTCACCAAAGAGAAGCTAAGAAGTAGTAGTGGTTCCACTCCACCAGTTTTATACACTTACAGTCAACAATACAAAAACCATTATTATTTTTCTGCTTTAATAATCGACATTACAGATGGAGAGTGTATATAGACACAAAGCATAAATAGCCGACTTGCTCCAGATTTTTTGAAAAGCAAAAAAAATGCATGACCTAAAAAACTTGTCGTAAACAAGAGCATCCCGGAAATTGCAAAAACCTCTTAAGAATATTTGAAAAATGTGAGGAGAGTAAACATGAATGCATAATAATCTGAGTTTTAAAAGCGAAGATTCCTCCAGAAAATAAAGTGCTCTTCAACTTAAGCAGCTAAGCCAAGTTTAAAAAACACGAAATATATAATATATTCTTACAATTTAAATAGGGACAACGTCTAAAGTTAACGAAAGTTGCAAAGAAATTATTAAAAATGCTAGTCAGAATGCATGTTTATAATATTTTGTGCATTTTGACATAAAGAACTATGCGCATATACGCAATAATAAATTTTATTTATAACCATTTATCTTGTCTCCTTGCGATATTCGTCAAATATTAAGTCCCCTCCAAAGTAAAAAAATATATGCAAAAATTAAGTAGAAATGTGAACTAAAAAAATTATAATCTACTTAATTAAGAAATCAAATTATAAATTCCTTAACCATTTATAATTCTAATTTTACATACATATTAATGTCCCTTTATAATTCCCGTCATTTTA